>MU160037.1:88707-109282 GCA_015888305.1 Antheraea pernyi
GGGGGGGGGTCTCTGATTTGCTTATTTTTGATGACATAGGGGTTGGGGGTCTGGATGATGATTACGTCAGCAATATTTATTTACTAAATTACAACAGATTTGGATATACTTATAGAAGTGTTTACGGATTTCAGGATAGGGGGTGATACAGAATATTACTTTCTTTTGCTGACCAGGGGGAGGGAGCGGACAGAAATTACATTAGTTTATATTTTTTACGAGCTTTATAACTAATTAATTAATTAGTATTACCCGGCCAAGGATTCCTGGCGCTCGTTCTATTTTTATACAACAAAATATATTAAAATTATGCACATTTTCGAATGCAACGTATGACGATTTTAAAGTAACAGATGAGGAACTATGGTAGAGTTAATTTTATAAAAAAAAACGAATATTTACATATAGATTTATGCATCATAAACTTTTCAAGAAATTTCGATTAGTTATAGTATTTTATCGTCACAGTTTTTTCTTTTGCTGACCAGGGGGAGGAAGCGGACAGAAATTACATTAGTTTATATTTAAACTGTGCGTAATGAATAATGTATCAGATAATATAGTGTTTATTTTAATTTTAAAACTGTATCTTTCAGAAACGAATGACAAGCTTTATAACTAACTAATTAATTAATTAGTATTACCCGGCCAAGGATTCCTGGCGCTCGTTCTATTTTTATACAACAAAATATATTAAAATTATGCACATTTTCGAATGCAACGTATGACGATTTTAAAGTAACAGATGAGGAACTATGGTAGAGTTAATTTTATAAAAAAAAACGAATATTTACATATAGATTTATGCATCATAAACTTTTCAAGAAATTTCGATTAGTTATAGTATTTTATCGTCACAGTTTGCATCGCCGGTACCGGAGAGTGGCGCGTGTGGCAGTAGTTCTTCATCGTCGAGCTCTTCATCTTCATCGTCATCGTCATCATCATCGTCGTCTTCGTCATCTGACTCGGATAGCGCGGAAGCTGCTGGCGGCCCCGCACACAATTCCGCTGACGATTCAAGCGCGGCTCTTGCTGCCGCCTGTCAACTACAAGTAAGTTCAAAATTGTTACGAGTATGGTCCGCGCCAAACTTTTTGACCTCTCTGACACAACCGACCGTACATAACACAAATTTAATTATAAATACATATTGCATTATATGTGTAACATTGAGGTAACCCGAGAACAAGTGAATGCTAATTTTAGATTCCTTTGACAATATAACTTTGTTTTGAACTAAACTTTTGACTATATTCGCATAAGCCCGTACTTACGAGTATATTCAGAGCGGCTAAAAAGTTTTGCGAGGACTGTATAGGAAAGCAATCTTTTTCATATTATATAACCAGCACTGATTCAATTTTTGGACGTGAAGAATCATTATCATACAAATATCAGTTCGCATATAACAAAATGTAATTATACTGGGTTTCATTCGGATTAATTTTTATTAAGTAGTCTTTATTGTGTTGTGCTTTCTATAACTGGGTCGTTACATTTAAAAATAAGCTATAATCAATTTTAGCCGTTCCTAATATTTTACGTTATTTTTCAAGATCTTCATATTTGTGCATGAGCATATGTGCGTATAAAGATCATAAAAAACCTAAAAACCTTATGTACGGCAAAATTCGAACTTCGTTGTCAGTGTATCTAGTAGTAGTCTATCTGTAGTAGTATGTGAAGTTGGAAATTTAAAAAAAATTAAACACTTTTGGACGTGTAGAATCGTTATCATACAGATATCAGTTTGCATATAACAAAATGTAATTATACTGAGTTTAGATCGGGTTAATTTTTATTAAGTAGTGTTTGATGTTTTGCTTTCTTTAACTATAAGTACAAATGTACGAACGGTTAGTAAAAATTTTATAACTAAAAGAAACGTTACAAATATTATTAAATCAATTGGCGACTAAATAGAGAAATTTTATTTATTGATCTGGCCAAGATTCTATTTTAAATTGCTTAATTTATTCTCTAGGTTATTGACGATGCAGACCTCGCAGAACTATTTCCAGAACAAACATCGAGCGCGCCGGCGCAACAGCCTAATTTCGCGACCTTTCACAATCCGCCGCCGGATAACGATGACAAGTCCATCGCAGACAATGGTGAGATACTGTAGTTTTAAAACAAAGTACTATTATTAAAATATTGCCTCTCTGTTATAAATTTATTTGAATTAAACTTTACAGGAGACGGATCGAGCAGCGAAATGGAGCTTACACCTCAGTTAGTAACAGCCGCTATACAAAGGGCAACAGCGGATTCATCGGGATCAGAAAACGAATGTTCCAATTCGGAGACGGGCCAACAGAATACTACTCATTATGCTTCTAGTCTGCTGCAACAATTTGTAGCACAAACGCAACTTTTAAGTAGTACAACACCTCTGACGCCGATCAACTCTTCAGCAACATCATCGTTGAACTGTGGATTAAATACGAATTCTATCGATAGTGTGGGTGGAATAAGTGATTGCGTTCTTGGACAAATCAGCAATTTACCAATCACGTCGAACTTTTTAAATACTAACCAGCACTTGAGTCCGCAACAAACTGAAGCACTTTCACAGATCAACAAAGATCTAGAAGAAATAACATCAGTGACGGAATCAGTTGATATTTCCATGTCTAATCCTCCTAGTCTCGAAGATTGTGTTGACAATAACGACTTTATGAATCTTGATATAGCTCATGGTGGATCTGAGTTGGGAAGTGCCGGGGATTTATTGAAAAGCTCCCCTTTAACTGTTGTGAGTGTTGACATTAATTCTTTAAGTCAATTAGATAATCAGAAGCTCGACACAATTAGTACAAATTCTATTGAATCTCAAGAAGATGTTAAAAATGTAACTATAGAATCACGGCGAAAACGGGGGAGACCTAGAAAAGTAAGAAAACATGATGAATACATTAACAAAGGAACCGAATCTCAAAAAGAAGATAAATGTGCTGTTAATGTTATTAATTTCCATAACAATAATGATCCACCTAATGTATCTCCAGATTCTGGTATTCTGTCAAATCATAACTCTCCAACACATTCACCAGTGCATCAAGAAGTAGATGAAATTCACAGAAGGCAAGAAAGAAAGTCGGTTCAAAAAGAAAATAACACTAGGGAACGAAGAGGCATGCGGTCTAAGTCTAAAAGCCGAAGTCGAATTCAAACTAGATCTGATTCTAGTGATAGTGAATATCAGAAGAAGACAGTAGAGAACGAAGTAAAAGAAATCAAGACGGAAGCACCTTCGCCTATTCCACTAAAACAAGAACAAAATAGGCTTGAAAAAAGCAAGAGACTTGACCACAAATTAGATATAGCTGCATTAGATAGAATGTTATACGCTACTGACAGAGTACTTTATCCCCCAAGGAAGAAAGTAGGACGAAAACCACAGAGCAAAACGAAAACATCTAGTAAGAACTCTCCCAAAACATTAAAAGATAAAAATCAATACGATACCGGTGACAGTGACGATGAGTCAATACCGTCTAATAGATCTGTGTTATCTGGAGTTTATGCGAAACGTAAAGAACTGAACAGCAAACTTGCAAGTGTACCGAAGAAGAACAATAAATCATTTGGTAATGCATGGAGAGATAATCAGAGTGAAAATGAGGCTGCCGCAGACGATCCACTCGATCCTACATGGAAACAGATTGATTTGAATCCTAAATATAAAGATATTCTCTCTGGATACAAAAGCGACCATGAATTTAAGCCATACAAAAGCTGTAGTCGACTAATTGAATCGGGGTATAAAAGTGATTACGGTTGTAGATCCGGTTACAAAAGCGACTATTATCGATCAGGCTATAAAAGTGATCATAAATCTGGCTACAAAAGTGACAAATCGGGTTACAAGACTGACTACAGTGTTAGAAGTATGCGTCGACGTATGAAGAAACTAAAAAAAACTAGGTCAGTTCGAGACCGATCGTATTATAAAAATCAAAAACATTTTGTTTCTGACCAAGAAATTTTATTATTAACAAATAAAACATTTAGCAGCTTAACAATTGGTAATAGCACGAGTGAATCAGAATGCGAAAGCTACTTGCGAAAACCAAGCTCTAGTCCAAAATATGTAAGTGTCTGTACAAAATATCCTTTGCCTTCAAAATATGATTATGGATTTTCTAGAATGAACAAAAAACACATATTGAGACCGAATGCTTCAGATCCATTTGCACCAGGACCAGTTTTTAGTGGTTTGCAGAGGCCTGTAATGACTTATAATATATTTAAAGTGAGCCACAATAATAATAATACTTTGTTAAAGTCTCCGAGTAAAGTAAATTACACTGGACGACCTCTACCGGCGTTGAAGCCTGTATTCACACATAAATTTGGAGCGTCACCTATACGCACACTTAATAATTTACCCGGATCAAAGAAAGAGAATGACAATAATTTGAAGTATTTTACACGAACTTTATCACCTAAAAATCGTAAACAGTCAAAAAATGGCAGCACTATGTTTCCAAATATGACGAATAAAGATGGCTCACATAAACCATTGCAAAACATATTTGAAAAGTCGAGAAACACTTATGTTCCAAATAAATCTCTAATGAGAAATGTATTTTTAAATTTCAAGAAGTCTCATATAAAACCTTCATTTCACACGAAAAGACAAAGAAGAACCGTCGTTTTAGCACCACCTAAAATCAATTTCAATCCTGCCGAAAGACCATCACGTATTACCATAAAAACAGAAAATAAACACCACAGGCATAGAAGCAAACGGAGACATCGTTCCAGATCTGTTTCTAAATGTAGAGAATACACAAAAACTGTCGATTCAGTTGATCAAAAATTTTGTCAAGATATGGATAGTTTGATTTCAAATTTCATAAAACTATGCCAAATTGCGCCTAAGTTAGTAACTCAAACTAACATAATTCAAATCCAATCCAAATCTTGTGAAAAACCTTCTCTAGAGTCAGCACCAAGTAAAGTCGTTAAAAGAGGAGCAAAGAAACGAAAAACAGTAGACAGTCAGGAAATAATTACTCCTACTTCAAAAAGGCGTCACAAGAAACAATTTACTGAATCACAGAACAAGGGCGGGAAAGATACGAATGAACACAAATTACCTTTAAAAAAGAGGCACTATCATATAAATTCATCTACAAGTAATTCATTAAGCCTAAGTCTTGTTACAACTGAATTTGACGAAAATTTAAAAAATGGTATAAGCCCTGAAAAATTTTTGTGCACTGAAACAGATTGTCTGGGTGAAGAAATAAGTAGAGAGTCACCCAAAATGAAATCAATACAGGAAAAAACGAAAAAGAATGATTTGAAAGTTTGTAATCAAATAAGTAATATTCAAGAGCTTAATTGTCAGTCTACTGACAGTGAATCAAAAATTCCGAAAGTGTCTTCCAATAGCGATGAAAGCAATTTAGTAAATAAAGTTGATGAATTAAATTCAGCCTGCAAAAATGTTACTTCTAACCCAGTAAATACCACAGATGATGATCTACTAATAAAAAAACCTGGAGCGGAGCAATCAGAACTTTCGAAAAAAATTTACGAAACGTCTGAAAAACTTAAAGCAGTTCATAAAATGGTACATGACTTAGAGAAATCCCTACCTAAACCTAAAGAATCTGAAATAAAACTTGAAGCAGCTAAACAAGATGGTCATAAAGTTGCATCGCCTAGATCTGAAACAAAATCATCACCTACAAGGCACTCTGCACCTATCGTAACACCCAAAAAACGGCACAGATTAGAGGCAGACAAAGGATCATGTAATTCTAGCTTGGATCAAGTGGTTCAATCATTATCTAAGAAATTATCGGACGAAAAATCTTTAAACACGAATCATTCGAAGGAAAAGAAAGATGTCAATCAAAATAATTCAAAAGAAGATATGAAAAGTTCATCTGAACTTGAATCTCTACAAACCCTTAATAATGTTCCCATCAATGCTAACACTACTATTGATCAATTAAAAAGTATGTCTGCACGTACTTTGTATAAAAGTACAATACCGCCAGCACAAAAATCGGAGATTATGACTCGTAAGAAAAATAGACTTGAAGGATTAACAAGTAATCTTGTATCAAAAATAAATCCTAGTGCAGCTACAAAGGTATTAGACACACTGTTGAATAATAATATACGTAAATCGATTGAATCACGTATATTAGAAAAAGAGAAAAACAACACTGATTCTACAAACAAACTTTTGGATAACAAGAATAAAGATTCACCCCAAATGAATACCAGAGCTACGGTAATTAAATCACCCGTTTCAAAGGGTAAAGTTATTGAAGTAAAAAAATCAAAGGTTGTTGAACCATTGACAGAACAAACAATAGTTGTTAATGTCGATAAACCGACAGGAATTTTTGAACCTTCTGTAGATTTAGAAGATCAAATACCAAAATCGTCGATTTGTGTTAATAATGTTTTGGCAGATACGAATAAAAACAAAGTGAAATTGAAGAGTGAAACCAAGACCACAAATGCCTTACTCAGTCCCATTGACACTGAATCTGATATTCCTCTTGCTTTGATTACGGAAACATCAGATTCCATAATTAGACCAAAAAGAGGAGAATCAATTGCGTCTGTTTTGTCTGATAAGATTCAAGAAACAACCAGTGGACATAACTTACGACAACCTAAGAGAAACTTAAATAATGAAAATGATGAGAATAATGATAGTAAAAAAAAGAAAAAAGTTAACAACATTCTAAGGGAAAGCAAATTAGTTTTACCGACAAAGTTATTAGTTCCGAAAATACAAGCTGAAAGATTAGCTATTTCGGACACATCAAAAATAATTAACTCAATATCGAAGCAAACTGATGGAAGTGATGGCGGCACAGATACTAAAAGTATCGAAACTTCCAAGAAAAAGACTAGAAGACGAAAAGCTATAAATAGAACAGGCTTCCCGAGCATCAAAAAGAAAAAGAAAAAAATAGACCCTAATAGCAATCAGAATATCACTTCTGATAGTCATTTTACATCAGAGGACACCGATTATAATTCTGCCTTCGAAAGGGTTCCAAAAGATGGTGAAGCTATGAGCAGTTTCCTAGAAAGAACAAAAAGTAAAAAACCAGAGTTGAAGGTAATTCTCAACAAAGATGACTGTCCAAAACAAGGTCGGTTAACAGTTGTTGCTCTTGAGAAATTACAAGGTAAAGAGATTCCAGTAGATAATAATAACAAAAAATGTAATATAGTTGAGATTACAAGCACTGAGAAAAAGAATTTAAATACCTGTATATTAAGAGCGCCGGCTTTACAACTGAAACAGAATAAAACTGAAAAAGATCTTAAAATTCATGTTAACAAATGGGAGGTGCTAAGTGAGACGGACAGCATTCGTTCTTTAAATAGCACAGTGAGCAATGACCCTGAAGATAGTATACCATTGAGTCTACTTAATTTAAAACCTGCCAGACCTGTCAGTCGATTGGATAACTTTGAAAGAATGAAACGGAAGACAAGGGCTATGTCACCTTGTCAAGAAGTAGAAGAACTATTGTGTAAAAAGAAAGTAGTGGAAAAAAATAATAAAATTGCCCTAAGACCAAAATCGAGCTTAGCAGTGTTATGCCCTAGTGAAAAAAGATTAACCAGAAGTTCTGATAATGCAATCGAGGAATCGAAGACGAAAAACAAAAAGGTTGAAAACAAAAAGTCATCAATCGAAGTTGAAAAACCTGTAAGCATAATAACTCGAAGAAAATCTAGATCATGCCAGATGAACAAAAAGAATGCTGAAGTACACTCTAGTTCAAGAGAAAGTTCACTAGATACTGTTGCTAGTCGAAAATTAAGTTGCAAGTCCCGTGAACCTTCTGTAGATACCCTTAAGGACCATGACGAGAATGACCCGTTACCGTTGAATGAGAAAGAGATAGACTTTGAGAAAAGTATAGACGTACTTTCTAAGAATATCATCTGCAAAAAGCGCGTTGCGTCATCACGTGACGATAGCCCAGCTAGTAGTGTTGAGAACAGAGACAAACCTGTCGTATCAAAAAGGAATCCAAGGCTTAGGAAGAAGTTTTTGGCTGCGGGGCTATTTTCTGATTACTACAAGGGAGAGTATGTTCCTTGGAATATATTTTAATTTTTTAAATAATGAATTTTCTAGTGTAACATGTGTCTTTTTCATTTTCAGTCCTAAACCTGAAGGAAAAAGCAAGAGTTTGATTTCCCATACAGACTTTTCACCTGGTCTGTTATCTGCACCGCCTTATTGTGAACGATGGGTTCGACGAAGATTACAACACTTCACACTACCGTACGACATATGGTGGCAACAACATTACAACCAGCCTGTCCCGTCATGGAATTACAAGAAGATACGTACC
This sequence comes from Antheraea pernyi, assembly GCA_015888305.1. NCBI lineage: Eukaryota > Metazoa > Arthropoda > Insecta > Lepidoptera > Saturniidae > Antheraea > Antheraea pernyi. The sequence continues at coordinate 97,071 of MU160037.1, forward strand.
AGTATGTATATTAGTACTTTAATGTCTTAACTATTCATTTATTCTCGATAAGTTATGTAGGTTTTATTAAATGTGCAATCTAGGAATTGAGTTGGCACTATAGCGTATTTTGAGATTAGGCGTCTGGGTATAAAAAATAGGTTAACACAGTAGGTTGTTTTTTTTAAACGATATTTTTTTCGGGCACGAAGTAAAATTTTCTTAAAAGTATGCAAAGAAATTACCTGAAAATTTGAGCTCATAATATTATCCCTTAAGTACGAGCGTGAGAAGATTTACGTTATTTGACTCTATATTGGTTTTTAAACTCTGTGGAAGTTCATTACAATTAATAACATGAACTCTGAGAAGTCACAAAAACTATCTAGAAAGTTCAAACAAGGGCGTCACCATTTTGTTAAATTACCTAAAATTGCTAACATTTACCCACATGATAGTGGCTGTAATAATAGTATTTTGAGTCTTTTCTGATATGTTATAATTGTATAAAGTTCATTACAATTAATAACATGAACTCTGAGAAGTCACAAAAACTCTGTAGAAAGTTCTAACAAGGGCGTCACCATTTTGTTAAAATACTAAAATTACCTAAAGTTGCTAACATTTACCCATATGATAGTGGCTGTAATAATAGTATTTTGAGTTTTTTCTGATATGTTATAATTGTATTTTTTTTTCATTTTCAGACGTGTATTACGATGTGAAGCCATCTGCGGAAGAGTGCGAGAGTGTTGCGTGTAACTGTGCTCAAGTGTCTGGCTGCAACGAGGATTGCATTAACAGACTCGTGTTTTCCGAATGCTCACCACAATTGTGTCCTTGCGGGTAAACTACTTTCCTTCTGATTTTTAAGATTTTCTCTTTATTTGAAACTAGTTTTTTTTTATAGGTTGTAGCGTTTGACCAAAATCTCAGCTGATGTTAAATGATAATGTGGTCCAAGATTATTTTTTTATATCATAGGAGGCAAACAAACAGGTGGTGTAACACCAGAAGAGTCGCAAGTGCGTTGCCAGCCTGTGTTTGGGGGAGGAGAGTGGGGTAGGAGGAGGGGGGGGTGGGGAGATGGGCCTCCGGCATTCTCACCGACCGAACGAAACGCAACAATGCAAGCACTGTTACTTCACGTCGGTTTTCGGTGAGAGGGTGGTACTAACCCGGACGAGCTGACCCATTCATTCTGAAACCAGTAATAGGTTCAGCGTGGCTCTACCACTACTAAAGCCACTGATAAGCACAATATACGTAGATGGGGTAATGGCTCTCCAGTGCAGCTGCCGGAACACACTAACACGTGCTTAGCGACAGATTTTTAGCAATAAGCCCTACCACCATACTATGGTTTCATTATATTTTCCTTCACCCCGAAAGTTCCAACTCGGTTGTTAGGATTCGAAACTACAACCATCGACGCGGTGTCCGAACACGCTATCAACTAAGCTGACTTTTTTTATTTTTCTCAAACTGACTACGCTATTGACCTAGCAAGGTCTTAACAGCTTCACCGGACTACTAAGGCGAGCGCATAGGGCTAACTTAGCCGCTTCGCACTGATGTATAAACAAACAAAATGTGATCAAATTTTGCATTTGCAGTATGACCGTGTGTAATTGAATAAAATTTCAGCAATTGATTTTTTTTTATACAGATGCCCATAAATAATATGTAATTTGACTTTATACTTATAGAATATTTAGAAAAGATTATGTAGAAGATGACACTTTCTTTACACAAATATAATGTACTCTTAAACTGTTCTCGTGTTTTAAAACGTATATGAGAAGTAGCTAGCTACATTTCAAAATGAGGTAAATCCAATTTTAATCATTCTTGTATATTTTTTTAAGATTTCCAATTTTTATTAAGGTCATATTTTGCCTTTCATAAGTTTGATTGGCTTGAAAATGGAAAATGATTTTCATATTTTAATTGAAATGAAAATTTGAAGATCTTGAAAAATAACGTAAAATATTAGGAACTGCTAAAATTTGTTTTAGCTTATATTGAAACAACTCATTTATACTTTTTTTGTTTTCATTGAATATATTCCTGTTTCCTTACATTTCATACCCCATTGTACCTATAATCTCTTATTTCACATTCATGTCATCTCATTCAGTTCTTTATTGATTCTATACTTGTGACAAACGGCCAACATATAATTATTAATTTTATATTATTAAATAGGTATAAATATTGTTTTATATTTTTCCATACCAACGAATTTTTCGGAATTCGCATACATTTACTAATTTAAATTGGTAACACTATCGGCTGACGGTGAAGGAAAACATCGTGAGGAAACCTGAACCTGAGAAATGTAGTACCACTGTATGTGGGAAAAATATAAAACTGTGGATTTCTCAGAGTTTGAAATCGCCAATACGTCGTGGGCTGGCGTGGTGATTACGCCCATACCTTCCTTCGGGAAGAGGCTATTGGCCCTGCAGTGGGTCTCTTATAAGCTGATGATGATAAATATGGTTTTATATATCCTGCATCTATATTCAACAGGGACAAGTGTAAAAACCAACGCATACAACGACACGAATGGGCTTCCGGTTTGGAGAAATTCATGACGGAGAATAAGGGTTGGGGCGTTCGAACGAAACATAAGATAACTTCTGGAGATTTCATACTAGAGTACGTTGGCGAGGTCGTTTCGGACAAAGAGTTTAAGGTTAGTAGATTTATTTATTTATTTTTTATTTGATAATACTTCTTTGTTCATTAATTATTTTTGAAATTAATGTAATAAACAAATACATCAGATGTTTCAAAAACACGAATTAGTGACAGTGCAAATATAAATAAATTGTGAATACTTAAGTTATTTATCTAAATACATATGAATATTTTGAAGTGATTTAAAAAATACTGGCAGAACTTTATATAGACAACTACAGCTGGTGTATTTTTTGAGTACTTTAATAAGAATTTCTATGAATACTCAAGAATGAGCAAAATTAAATTTGGCATAATTGTGTGAACAGTGTTAACTGCTGGTTTACAGTGTTCCTGATGCTAGAAAAAGAATCTTATTATTAAGCATAGGCTGTTCATTCCATCCTTGAAGGGCTGTTTCTCTCGTATAATAACTGGTTAAAATTTGGCATAATTTCTGTTACTATGACGAAACGCTGTAACAAAAAATAAAATTTATGTGGTAGGGGACGGGGATCGTCAAGAACGAACTTCCTTACTGGTTTCAGCATGAATGGGTCGGCTCGTCCGGGGTAGTACCACCCTCTCATAGAAAACCGACGTGAAGTAACAGTGCTTGCATTATTGCGTTTCGTTCGATCAGTGAGAGCGCCGGAGGCCCACCACCCCTCCCCTTTTCTCTCTCTTCTCCCTCTCCCTCCCCTAACCCTTCCCCCATAGGGTGGCAACGCACTTGCAACTACTCGCGTGTTGTTAGTGTCCATGGACGGTGGTGATCACTTCACATCAAGTGACCTACCTGTCCGTTTGCCACCTATGACATAAAAAAAAAACAAAAACGTTTTTTCTTCAATTCTGAATGTAATTCGAAAGAAAATCTGTTTATGTCAATTTTTATTTCATATAATTTTTTTTTAAGGCAATTAATCTAAAGGAACGAATTAAACGGCGGACTTAGAAAAAGCACTATCACTATGATAGCACATTTCCAATATTTTCCTTCACCGAAACTTCCGACTCAATAACAAGGATTCTACTTTACGTCGATCGATGCGGTGTCTGAACACGCTATGAACTAAGTCACCATTCCTTATTTTGTAATACTATACATAACTTAAATGTATTTGGTGCGTATTGAAATAGAACCCTATACGCGAATTCTGTGGTCTTTTTACTTTATTTTGATAAGAATAAAACTATGTGTATGTAAATATAGGAGCGCATGGCGACTCGGTACGCGCGCGACACTCACCATTACTGCTTACACCTCGACGGCGGACTCGTTATAGACGGACACCGTATGGGCGGCGACGGGCGCTTCGTCAACCACTCCTGCCGACCCAACTGCGAAATGCAGAAATGGACTGCTAATGGTATCTCCATTATCACTTAACTTTATCTTATGCTATTCCCATACCTACGTGATGGAACTACTACTCATTTTCGCAATAGAAATAAATGTTAACGGTGTTATTACAAAACACTTAAATACGTATTGAACAATGGCTTTAAAAAGGTCTCTTATTAAATGCACCGCGGTCGCTGAATGTTCGCCATCTTGCTCTTTTGTCTCGCTTTGATTATGTTATGTTAGACTTGTGAAAAAGGATAATGCGAACTTGCCTCGGGCGAGTGCATTGCATTTATTATGAAACCTTTTTAAACCAAGTATTTAATACGTATTTAACATTTTTGTAATAACATGGTAAAAGTTATTCGTATAAAGGTGCACATTAAAAGGAGTTAAGGAGTAATAGGTTAACATGGTATGGGCATGTTATGAGGAGAGATGAAGGTTTTGAGTATGTCGGTCGATGGATATAAGAGTAGAGGAAGACCGAAAAAAGCATGGATGGATTGTGTGAAAAATGATATGTGTGTAAAAGGTGTGATGACTGAGATGACATCTGATAGGCGAGCGTGGAAAAGGAAAACATGTTGTGCCGACCCTACTTAGGTGGGATAAGGGTAAGAAGATGATGATTAAAAATGTTACATATATCAATCGCTTTCAGGTACTTTTAGAATGGCACTGTTCGCTTTACGTGACATTGATCCCGGCGAGGAATTAACATACGACTATAACTTCTCGCTCTTCAATCCTGCTGTAGGCCAGGTAAATAAACTTAACAAGTCGTCCATTAACAGCTTCGACCAAAATTTTTTTTTGTTTCCACTCTTTTTTAACCGACTTTTTTTAAATGTTTGTTACCTCATAACTTTGGACTGGGTGAACCGATTTTGATTATTCTTTTTTATTTGAAAGCTGGTGCTTCCCGTGTGGTACCATTTCAATTTCAATTTTCGGTTTGGTTGGCACCGACTTCCAGTACATCTCTAGGTAGCACACATATTCATGTTTTAATTCATTTGGTTAATTTGATAAACTATTTATTTTCCGCTTTTTAGTGCCTTATGGGTTTTCGATTGATTTTGAAGTCGGTTAATACTTTTTGAAAATTTACTTTTTTATACCACAATGGTAGCAAACAAGTTTATCCCGAAACTCGAGAAACAAATAGAAGTAGTCATGATTGGTTTTTCACCACGCGTATGATGGTAGCAATCCAGACGGGTGCGCCTTTGCACACGTTGATAATATATATAATAGTAATTATTCTCGACTCTCAATTTTATATCTATTTATATAAAAAAATAGCAAACTGACATACATACAAATAGACGGGTTTTTACACAATCTTTTATCCCCTTTTTCGTGGTTTAAATTTCCTAAAATCCTTCCTCAGTGCTAACTTACACTATGCAATGAACCCGCATGTCAGTTTTCACGGCCTTAGCCCTCAGTCGTTTGGACTGTGTGTTGCTATTCAGTTACTTATTCTTATATATATAGATATATTGGTTTATTTTGGAATGGAACTGGCTTATGCGTACAGCGATTACATTCAATCTCTGATGGTTGTGATCAATTTGTGGAATATATATATATATAATGTATTTTTATAGCCATGTAAATGCGACTCTGAGGATTGTCGCGGCGTAATCGGAGGCAAATCGCAACGCATCACGAAACTACCCGTCAAGACGCAATCGCGTACACCCTCGAACACGTCCACACAATCGCAAGGCTCCAATGGGAACCAACCCCGGGTGGGACGACCGAGGAAAGCAGTCAAATGCAACAAGAAATCCGAGCAGCAGACTGTCAGTACGTGCGACATTAAAAATATGACCATATTAAAGTACCAGCAGCATCTCAACAAACTATGGCAGGAGCCCCAAATGAAACCTCTGACAGTCAAAGAGAAGAACTTAGTGAAGGAGCGACATTGCTTCCTCTTCAGAAATTTGGAAACTGTGAGTATTGTAACTAAATAAAAGAACTCTTTTCATAATATAGTTAGTTCATGAGAACAAATAAAAGATAATAGAAATCAATTAAATAAAAGTCATTATTATAGCAACTTATAATGTTATTTATGAAACATAAGCGTTATTTAAAAAATAATTGCACAATTCCTTATTCTGCTGTTGATTATCTGTTCACCGTTTTATGTATGAAACTTAATTTATAAATTAATAATATAGCTCTTTATATTTTATTGATTTTCATAGGAATAAATTGCAATAAAACCTAGTAACAATAATCTGTAAATACTCAAGGATAATGTAGCGTCATATTAGGGAAATAATTAATCAGATCAGCAGTTTCAGATATTATCACTTTATCTAAACAAAATTTAACCTAATTCTTGTATAGTATACCTTATTTTACTAATAATATTTCTGAGATGTAAAGTATATTTGACTAGTGACATTTATGAAATGTAAAGTATATTTGATAACTGACATTTCTGAGGTGTAAAGTGTATTTCATCGATGAAATTTCTGAGATGAAAAGTATATTTGACAAATGACGTTTCTGAGATGTAAACTATATTTGACTGCTGACGTTTCTGAGTTGTAAAGTGTATTTACAGATGACTTTCTAAAGATGTAAAGTGTATTTAACAGATGAAATTTCTGAAATGTAAAGTGTATTTTACAGATGACATTTCTGAGATGTAAAGTGTATTCGGCAGATGACATTTCTGAAATATAAAGTATATGCAGGTACGTCGCATGCGGGACCGGCTCGCTCTCGCCCTACCCTCCTCACCGCCCAGCCCCCCGCCCCCGGCCTCCGAGCCCGATGTGGGCGCTTCGCCCTCGCCCGTCATCAACGTGAACCCGCTGACGTTGCCGGACACCATGAACCCGGATATATTTATCTCGCGGCTGCGGATGCTGCGGGCGACGCGAGATGATAACGTGAAACGGCTCGTGAAGTTGGACGATGATACGACGCTGTCGCGTAAGGAGCGCCTTAGTAACGTTTACAAGGCGTTGTATGCAGCTATCGTTGCGGCTAAAGGTTAATAGATTTTTTTTTACAAATGTAAAAAAGTGCACTTACTACATGTAACATGTAAAGAGGTGAAATTTCTTTCATGGTGTAAAATATTTAATCACTGTAAAATGAGTACTCTTATAGGTAATTTACTAACTGACCCGGCCACGCATGGCTTTAGATCAGATATTACATTTTGAAATAATATTATGATAAAGTATTTATGCGTCGCTATCTATAACAGTCGGTCCTACAGTTTTCTGTGAACAAACTAATTTAAAGCGTCATCTGTTGATGACTCATGAAACTGACAATTAAAAACAATAATCAACATTGTCAATAATTTAATTTGTATTTAAAAAATATTGAGGCTATTAATCGAAATATAAATTATCGTATCTCTCAAGCTGGACCAAACAAATGCCTACTTTCATAAAAATTGTTTGGGTAGTTTCTGAGTTCAACGTGGGCGAACATCACTACACTGGATTTTTATATATTTAAAAAATACACCTTGCTTTTTCTAATACTTTAACCCCATATAGCCACACATCAGTTGACGAAACCCATCTGCATCGTGTAATAGTTTATAAAACATGTAGCTAATGTTTTGCATTAAGAAAAAAAACGAGCGGTCCCACAGATCCACGCGCCGGTATAGGAAGATCAATCATATTGTTCTGTATCAAAACACATTATACAATTCTTTCGTTCTATATGATCACATACCACATTTCTTTTCCACCAGGAATATATTGTTATCCAAAGAGTTTGATTTTTTCTTTTATGACGCTTAAAAGAGGTTGTTGTTAAACATATATATATATATATATATAATAGCAGCGACTGTACTCTACTATGTTTGCATTAAAGTATAATAATGTTAAACATAGGTACGATAAATAAAGCTAAGTGTGACTTTGTCCGGACGTATAATAATATCTATAATATAAAAAATCTGTTAAGTATCTGTGTAAAAAGAATACTTCAGGCGTTCCAACTGTGTTGCGAGTTTAATAATATTTATATCGTATGCTAGCGGGTCCGGCAGACGTTGTCCCGCCCTGATTATAAAAAAATTCCTTGACAATTCTACACCAAAATCATCCTCGTGAGTCACTTTATCTGCTGTTGAAAACCGCATGTAAATCCGTTCAGTAGTTTTTTAGTTTATCGCGAACAGACAGACAGACGCCGTAGGAGATTTCGTGTTATACTATGTAATGATGTAATTTTATACTTGCAGATGATAAAGGGAAATCATTATGCACGCCTATACTTAAGACTAAAGTTGAACTGGTAAAGACTCAAGATGTCGCCGTCTCGTTGGATCTGAGTTCAATCGAAACTAACATCAATAGAGGCGAATACGAGAACGTTTCGCAGTTCGATACAGATGTTAACGGGTTGTTTTCCGCCCTAATGCGTGAACACGGCAGAGCATCGACACTGGGAACCGTCGCTGCACAACTTAAAAAGGTATACTCATAAATGAAAACTACCATACACACAGTTTAAAGTGAACGAAAACGAATCGTCACGCTCGGGTCGGTGACGCACCGAATCGTGTATATACGTATACGTTTACAATCGGAAAGGGAGTTTTTGATGGTGGTAGAGCCACGGTGAAACTATTACTGGTTACAGCATGAATGGGTCGGCTCGCCCGGGGTAGTACCACCCTCTCACAGAAAACCGACGTGAAGTAACAGTGCTTGCATTGTTGTGTTTTGTTCGGCTAGTGAGAGCGCCGGAGGCCCACCTCCCCTCCCCTCTCCTCTCTTCTCTCCCTCTCCCTCCTCTAACCCTTCCCCCCAAAGGGTGGCAACGCACTTGCGACTTCTCCGGTGTTGTTAGATTAGGTGAGTCACTTGTTCGTTTGCCACCTATGCCATAAAAAAAAGGTCATAGTTTCAATAATTAAGCTGTGGAACAATCTCCCGGCCAGTGTTTTCCCTCCTTCTATAACATGGGGTCCTTCAAGCGTAACGTGAAGAGACATTTACGCAGGCCGGCATTTCAGCGGGGACCGGCGAGGGATAACGCATCTCTCGGTAGTCGCCATTGTTTTTAGATTGTACTGTGCTCACCATCAGGCACAGTGCAGTCACTTTGCTGAGCTACAATTAAAAAAAATCTATGTATAGGTTTTCACTTCTATCCTGTGGTCATAAGAACACATCTATATTTTTTCAAATTTTGTTTCCTTTAATACCACAGGGTAAAATTACATTAATCTTTTACAATATATTAAATCATTTTAGCTATTGGTTCATTTTAGTTGCGTCAAAATGTATGTAAAACTGTCAGCGTCCAATGTGTCGTAAATATTGAAATCTAATAGAGTTTGGTGTGCAAGACATTCTAAATGTGTTGTTAGTTAACTGAAGTTTCAAAATGTCGATATTTACCAAACTGAATTAATCGTATAAACCTTATTTTGCTATTGTTACATTTTCGTGAAATAGCTCGCAAACGCCTCGAAATTGAGAGTTAAATCGACTCATAAATAACGATTGGGTAACTGGAGTTTTTCTCATTATTTGAAAGTTTTGTATTTAATTTACTATAGCTAAACATTTATCTATAGTTTTTGTAATTCTTTTTGTCTATTTATATTGCCACCCGGTATTTATGAAAATAAAATGTCTCCTTAGGTTTGCCTGGAAGAGATCGCTCTAAACGATAAGGCCGCCTAACTGTACAAATACTGTAAACTGATGTCTAATTTTGTATATTTTCAACGTGTGTGCAATAAAGAGTTTTATTATTATTATTATTATTATTACTGTAAGGACCTGAAACACATTCGTAAAGTAATTATTCTAGATATTTGGAAATGTGTAAATAAAATTAATTATGGTCTTTTATACAGTAATTTTCATTAATAACATTTATGCAGAATTAACAGTCGTCCGCGGTTTCGCTCGTGTTAATATATATATATTTGACTGACTCCTCAAGAACGGTACTCTTGTTTTTGATTAATGATATACTGTCCTTCTTTGTAACCTTGAATGCGTTTATGTAAAATTCATGATTATCAGTTGAGTTGTTATGTAGCATGAAACATATAAATAAATTTGATTTTATTTTAATAGGTGTATAATTCGGCGAAGTCTGATTTCGCGGAACATTTGAACAAAATTCTCGGACCGGAGGAATCTCTTCCGGCGGGTTTTCTGCAAAAAACGAAGACCGGTGAGTTGTCAGCAATTAGATATAATTGTCACGTATTTTTTAACAAGAAGACCACCATTTTGTAAGACCATTCAAATGTTATAATGGCAGCTATAATCTAAAAGATGGGGCCCTCTCTGAAAAATAGTTTTAGGGATTTGATTTGGAGAGTCAGGATGTATATGAGTGGGCCAATCGATTGGTTGTTTCGTTGCCAAAAAAAGGGGACCTCTGAAAGGTAGTTTTAGGGATTTGATTTGGAGAGTCAGGGTGTATATGACTGGGTCAATCGATTGGTTGTTTCGTTGCCAAAAAAAGTAGGCCCTCTGAAAGATAGTTTTAAAGATTTGATTTGGAGAGTCGGGGTATATATGAGTGGGTCAATCGGTTGTTTGGTTGGTTGCCGAAAAAGGGGGCTTCTGAAAGATACTTTTAAGGATTTGATTCGGAGGGTCAGGGTGTTTATGAGTGGGTTGGTTGGTTATTTTTTTTGTTCGTTCACTATCCAGAGGAGGTGATAATGTGCATCTGCGGGCTGCACGTGGAGGAGGGGCTGATGGTGCAGTGCGGGGGCGCGCGCTGCTCCGTGTGGCAGCACGCGCGCTGCATGCGCGTCGCCGACACCTCCAGACCGCACTTCTGCCATCTCTGCTCACCCAACAAGGTACGCGCCTCGGTCTTTCCTCTTCTTTAATTATTAATAATTCGTAGGTGGTAGAGCCACGTTGAAGTTATTACTGGTTTCAGCGTGAACCGCGGCTCGTCCCCGGTACTACCACCCGACACACAAAAACACCCACGGGAAGTAGCAGTGCTAGCATTGTTGCGTTTCGTTCGGTCAGTGAGAGCGCCGGATACCCACCTCCTCTCCCCCTACCCTACCCTAGTGGGGAATACCCCACTCCCCTTTCCCCCAAACACAGGCTGGCAACGCACTTGCGACTCCCCTGGTGTTGCAAGTGTCTATAGGCGGTGGTGATCTCTTAACATCAGGTGATCCACCTGTTCGTTTGCCACCTATTATATAACAAAAAATAACTAATTCGTAGGTATTTGTTATAAATTTTTTGTTATGATATGTATCACTAGATGGCGCTGTTATGTAGTTTTGAATCAGTAATTTGTTAACGTTTTATTTTGTTGTGGCATGTATCACTAGATGGCGCTATTATATATAGTGTTTCATTTATTTTTCTTTACTAACATTTTAGCGAGCAGACGTAAAAAGTGTACTCCAGTATTATTTCGTTAAAATAAATAATATTTCTTGTTCTACAGGTTGAATAGTTTGTTTGTATTGCATTTATACTCCTCTTTCTTTTTATGTACGTGTATATACCTATATACATCTATAGCTCGCCAGTGCTATTTATGACTTGTACCGCCCATAGGTGCTGATTTGCTAAATCTAGTGATATGTCTATTTTATATATAACGTACTCCATAGTACCCACCACCAATCAATATCCTTTTACCTTCTCTGCCCTAATTGTTACACAAAAAAAAAACAATACTATAGAAATATAATTTTAAAATTAAAAACATTAATGGATGTAGAAGATATGTAACAAATTTATTATTTTACCGAAGTTCGCTCCAAAGTTTAACTATATCATATGTAGTTTGCTTACTTTGGTTTATTTTCATTTCTAAATCTGTTTGTGTTAGCCTTGTAAGAACAGAGTTCGTATATAGACACGAAAATTTTGTTCATAAAATATTAATTGTTCAATCACAACATAACACTGACTTTCACTACTTTGTTTATACAACACAAAGGTTACATGTAATCAAACAAATAACTGTGACATTTTCAAACTAAAGAAACTAACCTGTTACAAAAGGGATAATCGTCATCTAGTGCTAAAAATGTAAACCAGAATGATAACTTAGTTGGATTTAAAAGAACGGTCCAGCGCCATCTATCTGCTCTACGGATCATTTATCACAATAATAAACATTAACCTTTTACTGAACAAACGCATTTTTCCAGAAGAATGAATAAATAACTAGTGGG
>MU160038.1:11932-22336 GCA_015888305.1 Antheraea pernyi
CGAAAAACTGGATATGCACAAGCTGATCCCGAAACGCGACCCGCAGAAGCGAATCACTATGTCGGGCTTTTTCGCCATATACAAGGTGCTTGCGACCCAGTTGTTTGTATAAACACACATCACTTCTAAAATATTTCGTTCATAATAAAACCGAAGCAAATCTTCGTGTAACATTTAGTCTTTGTTTCATTAAAATCGGTTCACTCTAACAAAAGTCATTGTACGTTTAATGATTGCTTCGGTTTTATTATGAACGAAATATTTTAGAAGTGATGTGTGTTTATACAAACAGACATTTCTAAAATTGATCGAACGGTTTTTATTACTTATTCCTAGACACCTGCAACATTTTTTTTTACAAAACTCTAAATAGTACAGACTCTTTATGTTTACATTTTTATTATATGTATATTTCGAAATGCAATATACTTCCTCTGTATGAATTATATTAAAATGGATAATATAAAAAAAAAAGATTGTCAAGAATGCTAATAATATATAACAATAGGTATAAATAGGTAATAGAATATTTTATAGAATATATTATATTAAATATAATAATATATATAATAATACAATAGTTATGTCAGGACATACAGACAGAATTATAATGACATATTCATGATTAGAATAGAATAGACGACACACACGTCATCTAGTAAGATAGGCGTACAGTTAGAACTACGTATGTTTTTATTATAATATGAAATACTAGCGGGCCCCGCGGACGTTATCCCGCCCTGATAATAAAAAAACCTTGACAAATTATATACCTAAACCTTCCTCATGAATTATTTTTTCTACTGCTAAAAACCGCATGACAATCCGTTCAGTATTGTTTGAGTTTATCGCGAACAGACAGACAGACAAACAGTCGTGGCAGAGGAGTTTGTTTTATAATATATAATGGTAGTTTAGCTTCTATGTACTAAGTGTCAACGTGCCAAGAAATGGACTTAAATAATGTAAACACTTATAGCATTACACTAGTTAGTACACAGCACCCATGTTCAACCGGGTCGGAAGGTTAGTAATAAAAATATCCTAACTTGATTCCCGCTAATCCACAATATCTTGACGTAACGCACAACACTAATAACAATACAATATCAATTTTCCTCCAAACTTCATTATTAAAACAACGAATACTTCCAAGTGATATCTTCAAATGAGTCATGTAATACACATCAAAACCTGATTCTTATGTTTCGCATATAATCTTAACTTATTAACCAGTATCAAAATGGCAACTAACAGGTTAGGACGTCTGTTGACGCTGGCGATTTTATTAAAATTATCCGCGTGCCAGAGTAAAGTGCCCGATGTAAAAATAGAAGTGTTTAAGCCAAAAGGATTTAAAGCGTCTATACCTGGTAAGTATGTAGCTTACACACAGAAGACCTTGACCTTCAGGTCAAGTCATATTATTACTTAGGTAAACGAACTAACAAACCGAATTTATTATCTACTAGCTTCTACCAGTGACTTCGTCTGCGTAGAATCGTTACTTAGACCTAACGTTAATTTTAACTCGCGACTTCTTTTATATAGAACGAGAACATATTTTTAAATAATACGTACGTTAACCCCGATTTTAAAACATTCTTCACTGGCGCTCCGCTGCTATTGGTCTTAGCGTGATGATACAAAAGCTTCCTCGGTAAATGAGCTATCTAACACTGAAAGAATTTTTCAAATCGGACGAGTAGTTCCTGAGATTAGCGCGTTCAAGCAAACTCTTCCACTTTATAATATTAGTATAGATATATAAATCGGCAGACTGGATACTATTGAGAACGTCGCTCTCCTCTGTTGCTAAGGCGAATATATTTTGTTTTGTCTTTTCCTTTTTAGTTTAAAAATGTATTTTCCTTAATATTGAACATGAAATATTAATGAGTTATAGTTGAATTTCGACCACTAGACGAATATATATGTTTAAAATTGATTGTAAAGGTCAACGCTTGATCATTGTTTCGGCACATAACAGGTCAATTTTATTATATGTTATCTGTATTAAGAAGCTCGAATAGGTTTTTGTGTTAAAGATGCTATACTACACAGTAACAGATTCGTAACAGATTCATTAAAACTATAAAGAACGAATATACTGTCACACACTCGTACTGAAGTAAAAACATAAGCCTTTGTTATTGTATACATTAATTTTTACAAGCGGTCGAATAACTGTATATAAAAATACATTTTGGTATAAGTGCTCACATTTCATGTGGTTATCCTCTAACGTAATGTGTATGTAATGTAAAACAATGTGACAATGGAATTTATTTACGGTATCTGGTTTTCCAGTTCGTTTATAAGTACTATTACAATTTTTTGTAAATACTAACTGATACAAGCAACTTCGTAATAGTTATTTTTTATTTATAATTTCATGATACTTACCCCGTTTACAATGTTTTGTTTTTAAGTTACTTGTGTGAATTTTTATCCTATCTGTGGAAAAATAAATGATATATAGTCAGGATAATGGTCTATAAAAGTTACCTGTCTTATAATCGGCTAAGCCGTTTCAGAGATTACACCCAACAAACAAGAGAATTTAATTTTATTTCTATATATTTTTTACTTTCACCAAAGAACGCAGAGTTATTGCTTATGTGTAATGTTACAAATATTATATTTTATCACAAAAAATCTTTATCTATACTAATATTATAACGCCGAAGAGTTTGTTTGCTTGAACGCTCTAATCTCAGGAACTACTGGTCCAATTTGAAATATTATTTCAGTGTTAGCTCATTTATCGTGGAAGGCCATATATCATGCGAAGACCAATAGGAGCGGATCACCAATGAAGTATGTTTTATAATCCAGTTTTTTTTTTCTTTTGGTAGCTTCCGCTGCATGTAGCGTTAGCCCAAAGTGACTATTCCACGTGGACGAAGTCGCGTGCAGATGCGAGTGTAGTTATAAAATCTTAAATATCTAGTCAATCCAAAAATAATAGTTTCCAGTACACTAATTTGACTATTTTTATTTGACGTATCGTGTGTATAAATGGAAAAAATCATTTTTTAAATACAAACCGTTCGATATGTTCTTCCCCGTTGGCCATGATTGGTCATCGGCAAACAGGTTTCTTTTTTAACAATATTTACATTAATAATGCAGACAATGATATATTTGTACCTGTAATTATTAGGAAATTATAATATAAATAATGAATGCTATATTCAAACAACTAAACAAGTGTAATATAATCTATTAATGCTTGCAAACACTTATAAAGAATTTACTTAAATTAATTATAAGCTATGACTTTTCAAGCACTGACTTAAAAGGTCAAAACAGTTTTCTTTTGTTTTTAATTTCGCTTTATTTCTCTGATAAGCTTTACGCTAATAAAACCAGAGAAATAGCGTTTATAGCGCCTCACATCTATAATTTATTCGTATGTAATACTTGGGAATTTGGAATGAATCTACGTCACCTTTCGGAAGTTAAAACGACATATCAATAATAAACTAAATCTAATCAATTTATACAAACGTATTCAATAAAATAATATCCATATTAAAGTATTAGAACATGTGTTGATTTTGAAATCAGTTTTACGATTTGCATATAAATATAATAAATCATATAAGGCTCAAAGCAGGCATATGATTAAAAACCGCGGCAGTAAAGATTTATTCTTTTAAATGTCAGAGAACTGAACTTCTTAGGTAATTTTCTTTTAAGGTATCCCGTACATCCGACAGTAAGTGTCTACTGTATAGTACTGCATGAAATTAACACAAATCTATACATAAAAATAAAATACGTCCGTTATTTTTACAGACTAAGCTTTGAAACGACGAAACCGATATTTATGAGATTTCAAGTTTCAATATATAATTTGGGCTACATATCTTATGCTTTTATATAGGAGTTAAGCAGTGCTTAAATATTTTAACACTGGCTACGCTGTAGTGGTCAAGTAGTGATAATAAAATTGCAGTAAAAAAAATTAAACACAGATGATAATTAATTTAAACAAAAAACAGTATCTATATGACAAAAAATCACGTTCCTGACAACGAAATTACGAGCACCATCTCCTTCATATAAAATTTAAACCTATGAGACAAGTTTTAGACTTTTTAAAAGGCCCCTAAATTCTTTCTGTCTCAGTATTCTTCCATGGCACAAGACGGCCATATTTAATACACAATCTCATGGAAAACAAAAAACTGTGCAAGAAAAGCGTTACGATTTTAAATTGTTGTCCTTGCAGATGTCCCAAATTTAGGAATCTTCGTGTTCCAAGGGAATCTAAATCGAACTATAGGAAAAACCGATGTTGGCACCTTATCCGGTGAGGTGTTGCAGCCGACTAACGGAAGGTGGGTTTACGAAAATCCCAACATCGAGCTGAATCCCGGAGACACGATCTACTATTATGTATTCGTATCTATCAACAGAGAAGGCTATATCAAAGACAATTTGAGCTATACGGTCCCAGGTTTGTATTGCTTTTTTACACTGTGTGAAGAGCAGAATAAAAAAATTGTGAAAATAAAATATACCAAAAGATATAAATATTTATGGGACACCCACACAGCAATTTTGTGTTAACAGATTTTAACTGGTTCATTTAGTCCTTTAACTGCGCTAGAAAGAAAACTTGTAAAATAAATTTTTACACTGTGTGAAGAGCAGAATAAAAAAATTGTGAAAATAAAATATACCAAAAGATATAAATATTTATGGGACACCCACACAGCAATTTTGTGTTAACAGATTTTAACTGGTTCATTTAGTCCTTTAACTGCGCTAGAAAGAAAACTTGTAAAATAAATATGAGTCCGCCCACTTTAGCATCCTTGAACTTGTTGCCAAGCAGTGAAGAGCTTTAAGCGGTCGCCTTATCAATGCGGTGAAGCTATGAAGGCCCGTCAGGCCAATAACGTGGTGAGGAAAAAAAACTAATCTATATATTAAAATGCCGTATACACAACTAAAGATTGAAACGGAATATAGCTATTGGGTTACCGATCCGTTTTTCTTTTAAAAAAAATTATAACATTTTAGATTTGCTTATATAAAAATGTCTTTGATAGTAGGTATAGATTTCAATTCATCCGATAATGAACAAATTCCTTCATTCTCAGAACAAGGAGATAAGTCTCGTGATCGAGAGACCACATCCGCGTGCAATCCAACACTAAGCATGGTACGCGGTGGTAGAGCTTGCGCTGGTGACATATTATTCGAAGATAATTTCGATGAACTAAACGACAATGCCTGGCAGACTGAGCAGTTCATACCAGTTAATAATCCTGTGAGTAATCTTGTTTAATTCTTCTTGGAAGATTGTAGAACGCTTAAAATAGAAAGAGAAGTTAGTTTCAAGAGTGCTTGTTGGAACACGCGCGATACAGTGACACAGAATCTTACATCACTGCGACAACATTACACATGTCACCTCCACACACGTGCACGCACATGTGCAAAAACATAAATGTGAAATGAAAGCCAAGTTCAATATTATGATATATACCTTGATTGTTGACTTCAACGACAAAAGAAGTGGGATCTAAATGGGTCCCAAGTTCAATTTTCAGTCCTGAAATTTATTTATAACAACATAGAATGTTTTATAACATCTTAAAATGTCACTTTTTCTTATAACCTAGGACAATATATTGAAGGTCTGACTTGGCTAGTTTGAATATTCGAATGTAGCTGAACTGGTGTAAGGGGTGTAAGGGGTGTCGAATAACATCTAAGACTTGAGACAATCAAGTCAACCTCACCTGCACGTGGTGTACCTGCTGAATAACGAACGAGGCAATGGTGAAAGCGGGGTGGAAGCCTGACTGGGTCGCAACCACCTTGTATATGGCGAAAAAGCCCGTCATAGTGATTCGCTTCTGCGGGTCGCCTTTCGGGATTAGCCTGTGCATATCCAGCATTTCGCAGGCTGGCATGACAGCGGCGACCGGCGATGGATAGTGTGTCACTCGGTGGTCGCCATTGTTTTTGGATTGTACTGTACTTACCATCAGGCACAGTGCAGTCATTTTGCCGTGCTACTATAAAAAAAGAAGTTGGCTAGACACGCTATCGCGTGTTTAGATAACTTTTGATAAACCGATCAGATTTTAATGAAACAAAGACTAATATGCTTTACGATGCTCTTGAAAAGGTTTTATCATAAACACAGAATTTTAGCAGTGATGCGTGTTCATACAAACAAACAGACAGACACAGTCACAAGTACGTTACCAGCCTGTACATTGGGGTGGGGGTAGGGTAGGGTAGGGTACATGTAATATTGATATTTTGAATTGAGATTATGCAGACCACAATATGTATGATGAATTAACAAACGGTATAAAAAGGTATATAACTATTATTCAGAGTGTCAATAGATGTGAAAGAGAGACTGAGGATAATAATTTGAATTTACATATTATGAAATTTGAATAATGCATAGTATAATAAATTGAAAAATTCATAGAGTTTAAGTTCCATTGTATTGAGTTTTCACTTCTGTCGGCAGTCCTTACGGCTGCCTCGACTTCTTTAATGTTCTAATACCTACATTATTTTCCTTGTAAAAATGAGGATTTGTAAAATTTACAGAATATTTATAAAAATATTCACATAAATATA
Organism: Antheraea pernyi; assembly: GCA_015888305.1. Lineage (NCBI taxonomy): Eukaryota > Metazoa > Arthropoda > Insecta > Lepidoptera > Saturniidae > Antheraea > Antheraea pernyi. The sequence goes on from MU160038.1 coordinate 18,557, forward strand.
CACATATAATAAGTAATAAATACTATAATAATAAATACACATACATAAAAATATATACATAGTGCGCGAAACATCTTCCGAAACACATTTAAATGTGACCTTTGAAAACTTGTTCCGTCAAATTATTTAATTTATACTTGGGTTCGTATCGTTTTATAATGTTTATCAATATATTTTTTATGTTCGCAAACTAGAATTTAAACATGACCACGTCTGATTTTAACTAAGGATGTGAACGAATATTGTATTCATAGAAAAGGGAGCTAAATACCTTTAAATTATTTTATTTTACAATAATATTTGTTGCAGTGAGCAAATTAAATTATATTAACAAGCTCCACTCACATAAATAATTACAGATAACCTATAGAAGGCCTTTACCAGTAAACTGCTGATAAATGTACTGTTGACATGTAATTATAAACAAATGTTTTTTTTTGTTCTTAATAAAGTTACAGAATATGAAATAGGCTCTGCCACCTTACCGATGACCTAATCGGATTTTTTCAATTTCAGTTTTGGCAACCCATCTTCCATATTATTATATCTATTGTCGAGTAGGTTAATTATATTATGCAAAACTTGCAATAATTTCAATGTTTTCACAAGATGGCGGCCCTTGTTAGAACTTTCCAGGGAGTTTTTATGGCATCTCAGAATACACGCTCCTTGGTATTAATTTCTATCCACTTTACGTATGTACTATAACCGAACTATATTACGGAAAACACCAATTGTGCCGTATTACGAAATACAGAGCCAAATAACAAAAGATTATGAATCAAATATAACATGTACTACAGGACATTCCAAGAACCTGCCAAAAACTCCGATAACCTAATTAAAAAAAAAACATTTTTATTTATTCTTTCTATATAGCTCTAATATTCAAAATTTGCTGATCAAATTTTGTATCAATTAGTTTCATTGTTTCTTTAAAAATTTACCTTCTATAGAGGCTTCTAGAGGCATAATAATTAATCTGTACATACAAACTCTGTATCCGCATTTATTCCTTGTGTTTATTATACCATGGAGTTCAGTTGCAACGAAAATAGGGTTGTTTAATTTTCTTTTTGAAGTGACATCTTCTTTGGCTCCGTTGTGCTCAGCATGATGATAGCAATCTATTTGAACACTAATACTCTTCTATTTGAACACTAATACTCTACACTACCTGATTCGGAACGCAATACACCTAAGTATAGCAATATTATAGGTATTGCAATATTTGGCATGTAGTTTCAAAAATTTTACCTTTTTTTGTCATAACTGGCATACGAACTTGTGGGTCACCTGATGTTAAGTGATTACCATCGTCTATAGACACTAACAACACCAGGAGAATTGAAAGTGCGTTGCCAGCCTACGTTTGGGGGAAGGGGAGAGGAGGTGGGCACTCCGACACTCTCACTGACCAAACGAAACGCAACAATACAAGCGCTGGCGATGTTGTTCTATGCAGAGGAGAGGGGAGGTGGGCCTCCGGCGCTCTCACTGACCGAACGAAACGTAACAATGCAAGCACTGTTACTTCACGTCGGTTTAAAATCTTTCGCCTTATTCTACGTTTGTAGTAAAAACGACACTAACAATAGAAATAGTTGACTATAGCTAACTTCAGGGTGTCGTTTTTTCGTGACGGTGTGCGCGCGCATCGTAAAAATTTACTCTCATCGTTTTACCCTAACGCGCCAAAAGAAGTATAACTTCAAAAAAATCTGGTTCTACTGTCTTTTGTCACCAGGAATTCCCATTCGTTTCGTACCAGCGACTAGCAGACCCGACTGTGTACACTGCGGGCGGTTACCTACATATCAAGCCGACACTGCAGCAAACTCTACCCGGCTTCACCAACGATTCCATATACTCCGGTACTCTTGATTTGTTTAGTGGGTAAATGAGTTTATATATTTTACAAACATTTTCTAATGGACGTAACTCTTGATGTTTTCATATTTTTCAATTATATTCTTCAATTTTATCAATATGGTATATTTTTTTGTCAAAAAATTTTTTTACCTAGCATGAATAAGTAGATAGATACGGTATTGCTATTGGTTGGTTGCAGATATTTGTCAGTTAGTCACCCCCTTCTTCTTTTATAAGTTCACCAGAAAAATACGTAACCTGAATAAAATCTTTCCAGTTGTACGTCATCAGCGGACACTTGTAGGAGACAGGCCTCCGGAGCTGACATTCTACCGCCCATAGTAAGCGGCAGGGTAACCTCAAAAGCGTTCTCGTTCACCTACGGAACTGTTGAAATAAGAGCCAAGCTTCCTCAGGGAGATTGGCTATATCCAGGTAAAAATAAGGACGTCCCAATGGGAATATATTAATGGTGAAATAAATTATCGTTTAGGCTCAACAACAGCAATGTCAAAGGTCCATTTGTCATCTCCACGCGAGTTTTCAAACATAAATATAAAATAATATCAAATCCACTAAAAAGTTATAAATAATTGCTAAGTTAATTTGATTTATTTTTAAACTGGAATTACATTTGAAAAGTACATTGAAAAAACTGCTCTTAATGTACGTGAAGCAAATACAGTGCAAGTTCCGCAGAAATTCGTTCTGAATATTCCAAAGACATATGTTTTGAGATTAACGCACTAAAAATAACAAATACGGAGTACGATATCGTTTAAACTGGATTTATAGTTAAATAGTTAGTTGTATAATACTCCTTCTAATATGCTAAAAAAACAACATGTACACATGAAAATCTTAAAAATATTGACACCAGTAGTAGTGGTAGAGCCATGCTGAAGTTATTACTGGTTTCAGCATGAATGGGTCGACTCGTCCGGGGTAGTAGCACCCGCTCACAGAAAACCGACGTGAAGTAACAGTGCTTGCATTGTTGCGTTTCGTTCGGTCAGTGAGAGCGCTGGAGACTCACCTTTCCTTCCCTTCCCCTAATCCTTTCTCAAAACACAGGCTGGCAACGCACTTGCGACTCCCCTGGTGTTGCAAGTGTCTATGGATGGCGGTGATCGCTTAACATCAGGTGACCCATTTGTTCGTTTGCTTCCTATGATATAAAAAAAAATGCCATAAAAAATATACATTTTGCACTCATATTTCTACCAAGCTCTTGAAATTGTGCTTTTATTTCTTTACCAAATTTTTAATATCATCATCGCCAGTAACAAAACTAACATTAAGTTTTCGCACAAGTATATTCGGAACTAGGCAATGCAATAGGAGATAGAGGTGGTCGTTTTTTGGTACAAGTTACTTGCCATCCCTTTGACACGTAACACGAGCATTATATAATAAGTTCATAAAAGTAATGATCAAATTAATCCTTGTATATATATATCCCTTGGTTCTTTTACCCTTGTTGCAGAAGGAGTCTGCTATCAAGTCCCTTGATATTCCCAAGACATTTAACGGACTTTGAAATTACTGCGACTCCCTAACTTGCACTTAAATCATTACTTTTATGATCTTATTATATAATGCTCGTGTTACGTGTCAAAGGGATGGCAAGTAACTTGTACCAAAAAACGACCACCTCTATCTCCTATTGCATTGCCTAGTTCCGAATATACTTGTGCGAAAACTTAATGTTAGTTTTGTTACTGGCGATGATGATATTAAAAATTTGGTAAAGAAATAAAAGCACAATTTCAAGAGCTTGGTAGAAATATGAGTGCAAAATGTATATTTTTTATGGCATTTTTTTTTATATCATAGGAAGCAAACGAACAAATGGGTCACCTGATGTTAAGCGATCACCGCCATCCATAGACACTTGCAACACCAGGG
>MU160038.1:29888-87497 GCA_015888305.1 Antheraea pernyi
CAGAATTTGGATAACTCCTTGGCGGGAAAAAAATTCAATACCCGAGAGGCAGTACAAAATGTCTTTGAAGGATTTTTTGCCTCCCGTCCAGCTGATTTCTTTAAGAAGGGCATCAATAAACTGCCACTGCGTTGGCAAAGATGCATTGATTGCATGGATGATTACTTCGATTAATACAAATAAAAAATACATGAAAAAAATTCGTTTAAATTTTTTCATTCAAAACGACAATTTCATAGGTAAAGACCTAATATAAATAAGCGTTGATTGAGTGTGCTTGGAAAAGTGTAATCCAATAATTATGTACCCAGATGCCTATTCGTGGAGACCTGTAAATGGTTTTCTGTTGCTTATTTTCCATAGTAATTCTTGTAAGTAGTGCTGTTGGTCTTCCTACAAACTAAATAAATAAAAAATTATTTTTTCTTTTGTTTTCTGTAACTAATGAACCATAAATTGCTCTGAACTACTCCGAAATTTATTCGTTCCTACAAACTAAATAAATAAAAAATTATTTTTTCTTTTGTTTTCTGTAACTAATGAACCATAAATTGCTCTGCACTACTCCGAAATTTATTCGTTTCAAGGTTTTAAAACGAATTGAATGTTAATTCTGAACTCTTAGAGTTTTAAAAAATATAAGTATTATGTTTTATCAACAATGATTGCTATAATTTTATTGAAAAATTATTTAAAATTTAATAGATTGCGCAAAAAAATAAGTGAAATTTATTAATGGCCTGAAGATTTATACGTGTTTCTACGTTTTCATAATCCAGACCAACAGACAAATGATTTCATTCAACATATATGTTTTCATGACTAATAAATATTATAAATTAATTACTTAAAACTTATAACCAATTAAAAATGTACCATTACTAATTAATTCGTTTTTTTTTTCTAAAAACAATATTTTTGCAAATAATTCAGTAAAACGGCTAAATTGATAATGAATTTATTTTTGACCGCGAATAACTTTTGAATGAATTGATTCTACAAAATGATATCAGAACTTTTTTGCTTTTCTGTAGAACGTTCAATTTTCTACAAAAATATTTGATGGAAATTGCAGAGCAATTTATGTTTCATCAGTTACAAAAAGCAGAATATTTGTTTTTCCCTGTGTTATTTTTATGGGAAATCAAAACTTGCGATGTGGACAACCTTAGTATTACTATTAAAGACCCATATTATACTTTAGAGGCCTATTTTGGCATCTAAATGAAACTTTTGAGTCTGGTTTCGAGGAAAACCAAAGACATTTTTTTTGTTTTTTCAACGCCCTATTAAACATTGAAATATATAATTTTTGGACATGCCATCTTACCATAAACATACATAACACACACAATACCTGAATGAATACTGTCAAACGTCATCATGCCCGATTTTATTCATTCTTTCACTCACTCGATAAGTGAACAATGAGCCAACGCAGTTTGCGGGCTGTTTGTGCTAAGTACCTGAGAGCGCAGGGTGCAGATGGCGGCGCATTTCGTTGCTCTCTCGGCATGTTTTCATTATGTTGCGCCATGACACAATTTTGAGTTAGTGCAATGAGCCTGCGCAATTAACTGCGCCTGAGTTACTGAGTTAGCGCAAGGATTTTCACTGAGCTACCTATGTCTAGTTGACGGTAGCACCTGACGTCACTTCACACCGACACTTCAGTGTCAACTGACGTCAGATTTTTAATTATTTTGTTGTTTTAGTTAGAATTTTTTCGGTCTATATATTATTCGTTTCAGGTTTAACTTTTCAGGTACATCTCGCGCAAATAAAATCAAACGTTTTTTGTTGCAGTGAGACGTGGTAGCGGCCAATCTATTCCATGCGGAAGTGCAAAGTAACATCCGATATAATATTCACAAATACAATTAAAACATAACCAAACATCGAAACGAAACCGTGCAATCAAGGCTTTCTAATATACCGCACACAAATTTGTAACTGACACATACTTATCCCCGCTGCAATGATTCGTGGTTAAATGCGCGAAATATAAATGAAAATTCTTTGTTATTATACTGTGGTACGAAATTATGCTGATGAATGTTTTCGGTGTACGGCGAAAAGTTAGTAACTATTTCGGTATACTTAAGTATCACTGTTTAGCCTGACCAGCCTTTACTACTTCACCAGGCTTTTCGGATGAGCGCGTTAATGCACTCAGTAGTATGACAACGAGCTCAAGAATAGGTACACGAGCACGTGGAGCACGAGCTTCGTGGTGGTAGAGCCACGCTGAAGCTATTACTGGTTTCAGCATGAATGAGTCGGCTCGCTAGAGGTACTACCACCCTCTCATTGAAAACCGACGTGAATTGACAGTGCTTGCATTGTTGCGTTTCTTTTGGTCAGTAAGAACGCCGGAGGCTCACCTAGAGGGGTCCTGTCGCTTCCCCCAAACACAGGCTGGCAACGCACTTTCGACTCCCCTGGTATTGTTAGTGTCTATGGACGGTGGTGATCACTTGTTGTGACCCGCCTGTTCCTTTGCCAGCTATGACATAAAAAGCACACCTCGGTTTGGACTACTACCTTATGCATGCAATATCATGTATCGATTTAAACATTCTAAACTATCCATGTAAGCTAATCATATGTGTATGCGTTGATAAGCTCCATAGCGTACTATCATATGTGCCTCACGAACGTGTACACGTGTTTTGAATCTGACAATTCGGCCTAATACTAGCTAGCCGTAAGGAAAAAGAGGAATAACTCTTCTGTACTTATATAACTCTTACAGCATATGTACATATCGTGTGTCTATGCACATACGTGGGATGATCTATGGCGGATGTTATGAGGTAATAAATTAAGCGTTACTATATCAAGCTAGAAACATCCTCGAAGGCTCCACTCCGGGGAATCTGAATTAGGCTTGAGAAGAAAAATCTATCTATATGTTTGTTCACTACCATACCTCTGGTTAGTTGGAAGTACGAGCAGTGTACGAAGTAAATAGTGCAATTAAGTATATATTCATCCATCTATTTAAAACTAATTTTTATTAGTTATATAAATTTATTACTTTCGTAAATTATACTTATCAGGTGATTCATTCCTTTTATAACAATGCTTGGGCTTATGATTACCAAGGTTTACTAAAAAAAATCTAAGTGAAATATCAATAATTCTCGACTTTACATTACATTACACAAGTAGTTACATTACATTATATTGTGTAATAAATAAATCACATACTTCCGATTAAACATCGATAGCAGAAATGACTGAACATTGGTCTCAAATTTCAAATTTAGATTACGTTCCAACTACAATCATTATTATTACATAGTATAAAACAAAGTCCTCTGCCGCGTCTGTCTATCTGTCTGTTCGCGATAAACTCAAAAACTACTGAACGAATTTTCACGCGGTTTTTCACCAGTAGATAGCGTGATTCACGAGGAAAGTTTAGGTATATAATTTGTCTATATTTTTGAATTGTAGAGGGCTGGACAACGTCCGCCGGGCCCGCTAGTATAGTATAAACAAAAGTGTGTACTCTTGTCCACAGACTCACTCAGAAGACTTCGATATAGCGTGTAAGAGACAGCACAGCCGTTGCAAGGCTTGTTTATGACACATTATTAATGCAACAGGTGACAACAGTTTGGCTCATATCAATGGCTTTATTATCTTTTAAACGCACGTCTGTACGAACTTTTAACATATATTTGGATTCGAACGGAAGCATTCCTAGTTTCTAGACTGCGAAATAACAAAAACTTATATTATATTCATAAAAATGTTGCTTTAATCTTACATTATTAAACTCTTGTAGATGAATTGTTTTCGAATTCCGGTTTTAATAAATATATGAATGTTATTATTAGTGCCTGATATTTTACATTAAAAGTCAAATTGTTATATCCGTAGTACAAGCGTTTGAAATAACAAAATATGTATATTTTGTTATACTAGCTGATATCCGCTACTTAGTCTGCGTTGAGTTGTTTTCGCAAAGAGATCATTTGGAATTGGTAATATAAAGGGAGAGAGGGGTGATAGAAATTTTTTTACGATTCAGTACTCACTACTTTGACGTGTTGCATGACCATTATATTAAGTCACCAAAGAATTGTTAGTCCTGTCTAGCTGATATCCGCGACTTAGTCTGCGTCGATTATTATTTTTATTTTTTTCCAAACCTTTTGTTTTCGCAAAGAGATCATTTGGAATTGGTAATATAAAGGGAGAGAGGGGTGATCGAATTTTTTTTTACGATTCAGTACTCACTACTTTGACGTGTTGCATGACCATTGTATTAAGTCACCAAAGATTTGTTAGTCCTTATATAGATACAATTCAGAGAGCCGTGGTGTTTCCAAAATGATTTAGATGCAAGTAAGAGAGTCGTGGTAATTTCAAAGTCCGTTAAATGTTTTAAGATTAGCAATCATGTGCTTGATAAAATTATCGAATGATTCTATTGCAGTCTCCTTCATCGCCAACCCCAAAAGATCGAATGGACATATACGAAGCTTATCACGAAGCATTATATACCCTATTCTTTCGTGCTAAACAGGGGGCATTCTTGAAGCAAGTTTTCAAAGTTTTGCACAGATGTTAGCGCAAGGTGTTGTCGCCAATAATCTTAAAGCGGTTAAGGTATTGCTTACTATACCCATGTCCAGTTAATATTTGTCTCATATGCAAATGATTGTCACATTATTATAAATATATAATATATTTGTTTGCACAAAATTGCAAATTTATTTTCAGAAAGTTTACACCATCCGTAGTCCGTTAATATCTACACCCACTCCAGCCCCTAATTGTAATCGTACTTTTAATGGTAATCATTTGGGGGTATGTTTGATTGAAGATTCTGAAATATTAAAAGAATTAAAATTACTGGATCCTTATAAGGACTCTGGGCCAGATTATATACCTCCAGTATTTAAAAAAATGTGCTAATAAGCCATTTGGTATTATTTTTAACACTTCACTTAGATCTGGTGTATTCCCGAAAAAATGGAAACTGGCTTATTTGTCGCCAATCCATAAGTCTGGACGTTTTGATTCTGTTACGAAATATAGGTCAATATCTGTTTTATCAACGATGGCAAAAATTCATGAATCAATTGTTAACAAAAAACGTCTTGCTCACTTTAGACATTCTATCGATCACAATCAGCACGGTTTTCCTCCACGTCTACAACCACTAATTTGATAAATTTTGTTTCTGACATTTCTGAAGCTTTGGATTCTAAAAAAGAGGTTCATGCTATTTATATGGACTTTCGTAAGGCGTTTGATCTTGTTAATAAATAATATAAAATAAAATCACGATTGCCTGTTAAATGAACTACAATTTTAGGCATTCACGGATCATTGCTGAGATGGTGTGGAATCGTTCTCAATTTATGTTAATTCGCGGTTTTAGTTCCCATATTTGTACAGTTCCTTCTGGAGTTCCTCAAGGATCCCGTCTTGGCCAACTTTAATTTATTTTGTTTATTAATCACATTTCGGATATTATACAAGCCAATTTTAAATTATATGTAGATGTTTTGAAGATTTATCGTGTAATAGACAATTTTAGAATCTGATATAGATAGGGTTTTTGAATGGTGTTTGAATAACCAAATGGAACTAAATTTAGAAAAATGTTTTCATATCAAATATACTAGAAAAAAAAACACCCACTAATGTGTTTACACTATTAATAATACTATTTTAATGGAAGTCTCCACAATCCGTGATTTAGGAGTTATCATGGATAATAATAACATATTAATAATATTATTTTTTATCTACAGACAATTAAAAATATTTTAACAGCCAATGCTAACCATTATCATTTTTAATTCAATACACGTATAGGTAGTCGTTTACTTAACAGGCAAACTTTTCATCTACCATTAGCAAGAACTAACGCAGACCAACATTGCCCTTTATATCGCATGCTTTCTTTTTGTAATAGTTTACGTTTCAAATTCGATATCTTTTTTGTATTTCTTTGGCCTCAACTAGAAAAACAATGTATTTAAATGTTTAATATAATTGAATTTTTCTTTGTATTAATACTATGAATTTGTCTTCTTATATTATGCATGCTATGTATACATATAAAAGGGGTTCGTGTCCATTTTTGTTCATAGAACTCAGTTTTGTGAACCTTAAATAAATAAATATCTATATGGAATGAAAGGTAAACGATTATTATATTAACAATGTATACGTACAGAAGAGAAAACATAAGAACCACACCGCTTGCCCCATTTTTCTACGACAAGAAAATATAAAATGATAAAGGTGTAGTGCTTATAAAATCGTAGTTTTTTCTTTATATTAAATGAAAGCTATCGTGATATTTTGTTAGATAATGACAGAGTGTCGAAGGAGTAAAACTAAAATAATTCGAATAGAATCTATATATCAGTTTATGAGTGATGCACGCAGAAAGGCCGACTTCTATCTTTTTATGTATATAAGTAGCGGGCCCAGCGGATGTTGTTCCACCCGCTTAATGGAAAAAAAAACCCTTGACAAATTATAAGCCTAAACCTTCCTCATGAATCACTTTATCTATTGATGAAAACCGCAGGAAAATTCGTTCAGTTGTTATTGAGCTTACTACGAACAAACAGACAGACGTGGCAAAAGACTTTATTTTATAATATGTAATTATGTAATAACTACAAATAAAACATAATAAATGTTAAGTATTTTAGTAAAATATTATTACAACATATAAAAATACGGTCAAACAACTATCCAACGGTTTTTATGTTACTGAAATAAATCCACAACTATTTATGAATCTATTATTAAGATATAATCACCAACTAAGGTGAAAAATTATTGAGAATGGCTGAGCGAACACACATGGTCCCTCGTTTTATACAAACGATTGTACGTATAAACACAACACACGTATATACGTACATACAAACATTTTAATTTGTTGTATTTATATATAATAAATAAGAATGGTATTAAACAAACGAGATATTTTCTTATAAAGAAACGGTAGGAGTTTTTTGTGGGAACTTGGAATGCCATCATGTAGTGGTTTTTTTTATTTTATCCATAATCTTGTGTTATTTGGCTCTTTATTGTGTAATGTTGGTGGTGTTTTACGTAATATAGTTTAGTTTTTTTTTTTTTTTTGGACTGACTACGCTATTGACCATGGAAGGTCTTAACAGCTTCACCGGACTACTATAGTTTAGTCATTATGCACAAGTGAAGGGGATCGGAAATAATACTAAGTGGATTCTGACTTGCCACAAAAACTCCCTGGAGAGTTCTAACAAGATGGCCACCATCTTGTTAGTTCATTGAAATTATATCAAGAAACTTTTAATATCGATACTCACTTGACAATGGCAGTAATAGTCTAGTAGAAGACTGGATGCCAAACATAAAATAGAGGAAGAAAGAAACGGTACATATTTTGTTTATCTTAGAGATCATTCTAACTTTAGTTCTTAAACGTTAGCTCTAATGGAGTTTGGGCGGGTCTCTGATTTATTTATTTTTGATGATGTAACGAATGGGGGGATCCCCCCAGGATCTAGATGTGTAGATCTCATATGTGAGATGCGCAGTCCTATCCACTGGTCCACCATCATCCTACTAAACTTAAAATTCCTTATGTTGTTAACTTGTTAACTTGCTGCTCATGATTCAAAAAATATTTATGAAAATGCTTACGTAAGCATTGGAAGGGTTAGAGCATTGGTTACTTTTGCTGGCCAGGGGGAGAAAAGATGGACAGAAATTACAAAAATTCTGCTTACGCAATACTTGCATGGACTTATATGGGACTCTCTATACCGTGTGGTGACTTTATCGAGGGAAGACAAGACCTGACTCTTACCACTGAACGTCATCAACTTACTCGTGGATAATGAGAAATTAAGAACTGTTACGTGGTACTGCGAGCAAGTATACATACAAAAGAAGTAGTGAAGAGGAAGAGAAGCAAGCCATCAAAATCCTCTACCACGGTCGACAATCACGTATAATATATAATCAGCCGCTGTAGAGGGTATTCATGGGTAATTAACGCATGTCATACTTAACAGAATAATAATGGAATTCTCAAACTAATATACGTAATATTTCTTCGGAATAATACACATTATTCTCAATAAGATACGCTTAGAATATAATAAGTATTCGTTTAACTAGTTGGACTTTTTGATACAATATCAATGTCAATCAATTTATTTCATATATTGCCGTGGAACATCAATATGTTCTGTCTAGTTATGTGACTGGTGAAGTGTCACCAATTTTAATGTACTTTAATGTAGTTTCCACTCTCTCCTGTCAGATGTCACCTCAGTATTCACACATTTTATGCACAATTCATCAATACCATTTTCGGTCTTCCTCTACTCCTATATTCGTCCACCATTATACATAGAACTTTTCTAGTTACATAGTTTTCATCTCTCCTCATGACATGCCCATACCATGCTAACTTATTACTCCTCAACTTCACTGTCACTGGTGCTATTTTCAAACTTCCTCTGATATACTCATTCTTAATCTTGAACAGGTACCATATATAATATTTGATATTTTTTTTCAAATTTACGTTTAATTTGATTACCAATACACATACGATCAGCTGCCTACTACAGTTGATCAACATTTATAGTATTCTCTTATGTAAGTAAGTAATATCTTACAAAACCTAAATCTCTCAATTTCAATTAAGATCCTAATACTGCCTTTAATTTTTCTGTCTCTTCTCTACAATATGAGAAAATATATAATCATTAACACAATTCCTACCATTTCAAAATTTTAGTCTTACATATCCTTATAAATAAATACGAGTCGAAGGAAAAATTTTTAATCCAAAATTCCCAAACATTTTTTTTTTCTTTCACGCTGTATTAAATTAGATTGTTGAAACCCATATAATGCTATTTTAAATTTTAAAATCTTTCCATTACAGTTATTTACAAATATATGTAGATATATAAATATTGCCTTTTATGTGACCATTTCCAGAAGTATTGTCACATCATCTAAATTTAATTTCAGATTAAAGACGAACCACATGCTTAGTGTATGTATTATTATTATGTCTCACTAAATTCGCAACTAGATAGAAACATATGCCGTTCTGTAAAACTCTTTGCCACAGATCTGTATCCTCTCTTGTTCTTCTTACGTTTATCCCAGCTAAGTAGAGTTGACGCAACGTGTTTTTTTTCTCCCCGCATCAGATATCTTTATTATTTATATACATGCTTTATTATATACATATTATTTTCCACATAATCCACCAGTCCACAGATTTCTCTAGTTCTCAAGGCTTTCATCAAGATTTTTCATCTCTTCTCATAATGTGCCCATACCCATAACTCCTAACATAACGCATTACTCCTCAACTTCTCTTTCATAGTTTTGTACCTGTAAAATATAAAAAAAAATTAATACCAGGGATAGATAGATAATACAGATAGAAAATAATAATATGTAACAAATCATGAAAATGTTAGGATACACTATAAATAATATCCATTTAACGGTTATTGAACAATGCTTTTCTTTGTGTATAGCGTAGGAAACATTAAAGATCTCTACCAAAGAATACTAGAAAATATAGTTGAAAATTGAAGCAATGGAAGCGTATTATTCCTTTCTGCCTGTAATGTATATGGGTAGAATGCTATATCTATACTTAATATTATAAAGTTGAAAAGTTTACTTGCTTGAACGCGCTTATCTCAGGAACTACCGATCCGATTTGAAAAATTACTTCGGTGTTAGATAGCTCATTTGGCGAGGAAGGCTAAGAAGGCTTACGCTAAGATCAATATGAAATCATTTCAAATAGTCTCTCGTCAATCGCGTCTTTGGACTTTTTATACACTGCTTTGTAAAAACATATTTAAATAATTCGCGTAAGGTTGAATTTGCAAAAGCGTAAGTTCAGAATATAATTATATCTACTTAGGTATATCGGCGAGTTTTTGGGGACGGTTTTGAGTGTTACTTTTATTCGAGACTGTGGGTTTTTATATATCAATGTGAAGATAAGTACTTTCAAATGGCTTCTTGTAGTTTCCAATTATTGTTTATTTTTATAGTGACTTGACTTATTGGGATCAGGTCCGTATTAAACACCACAATATCAGAATATAATGATATATTGTTTATGAGTTTAATTTAGTAGCAAAATTTTAGTTAAGTTTGTGAGTTTCGATGTTCGAGATAATCTTCGATACTACAAATCCAATTATGATAATTCTTCCTTTGTTAGTAAGGTATATTATCGCCGAGTACTATAGACTACTTTTTATTTTGGGTAATATATATATAATGTAATTAAACGTAAAAATTCTATAATATGGTAAGCGTGGACCCGGTAGGTGGCGCTGCAATCGGATTCAAAATTATTAAGAATGTTCGCATTTGGAAATCCAATTAGAACCGATAATAATCGACTTGGTGCAAACGAAGTTGCGCGGGTCAGCTAGTATTATGTAAATGTGAAGGTTATGTATGATTTACTTTAGTTACTTACTATAATATAATATTTATAAGTAAAAAAATATAGGATATTGCCATTAGAATGTGTCCCATAAACCGCACATGTCTCGAAGACCTCACGATATCATCACTCATAAACTAAAACTTTGTCCCCATAATAATATTTGCGTCAAGTGTGAACAAGCCATGTTACGTTGGTTCTGTATGATATTCAAACCACAACACTACTAAAGAATAACACGTTAGATATTGCAAATGTGTATTGTATTTTATAATATACTAGCCTCAGCCTGTGACTTCGTCCGCGTGGAATAGTTACTTTGGGTTAACGCTAACACGCAGCGGAAGCTCTCAAGAGAAAAAATACCCCGATTTTGAAACATTATTCATTGGTGCTCCGCTCCTATGTCTATAACCTTCCCGGATAAATTAGCTATATAACACTGAAATAATTTTTCAAATCGGACCAGTAGTTCCTTTTTTTTTAACGTGGGGAAATCCCTTATGGATACGCCACCCTCCCGGGGGAGAGGGTGGGTTATGTCCGACTCGCACGGACTAAAACCCCACGGTGTACCAACAGACCGTAGTTGTGGGGGCGGCAAGGGATCGAACACCGCCGCAACCGCCGGGCTCCTAGCCATAGAGGGGTAGACCGGGTACACACCGGCTGCCCCCCCTCGTCCGCCAGACCATTGCAATGAGGAGATGGGCACTCAGGTCCATCCCCCCAGGTCCGGCTACGGTGGCGGAAGGAGTTGGGCAAAGCGCCGCCTCCTCCCGCCTGTCCTTTGTTGACGGAGAGGGCCGCTTAGGGCAGCGATAAATCCACTCTTACCGCCGCCACCAGAACGAGGCGCTGTTCTTCCCACGCAGCACACTCAGACAGCGTGTGCTGCGCAGTATCTTCGTCAGCGCCGCACTCATGGCAGGCGGCGGTCAGCTCCCTGCGTGCAATCAGGAGCAGGTACCATCCGAAACAACCGTGTCTGGTGAGTACCTGCACCAGTCGGTACGTCAGGGAGCCCCACTCTCTTCCTATCCACTCCCGCAGGACCGGGCGGACGGCGTCCACGGTATACCGCCCGAACCGTGCGTCCGCCAGTTCCTGCATCCATCTTTCGACGGCGTTTGCCCTCAGACGCCGTTTCTCCCCCTCTACCTCCCTGGGAGTCGAGTCGTTTCCTCGCCGCCGTGAACTCGTACACGGCGGCGAGAACTCCTGCCTTCAGCTACCAAGGTAGGGAGCCGCCGAGCGTGAAGGCCGCCGCCGAGAACACCGTCCGGTACATATGAAAGTGAAAGCGTTTTTATTTTTGTTTTTCCCTTATTGAACTGAAACAGTTTAGAAAAATTATCCAACACAAAATACATATAAGAGTTGTTGAGGTATGTACATATGCTGGGTACACATATATGTTTCAATAACTCATATAAGTGTGAATATGTAGCTAAGCTTAGGTTAGCTCAGATAGATCGCGAATTGAATGAATCAGGCAATAGCCGAAGCCGAGATGTGCGCCGTACCCTTGAGCTAGTTGTCAAAATAAAATCGGCTGAGTGCTTTAAGCGCTCGCCTTAGTAGTCCGGTGAAGCTGTTACGACCTTGCGAGGTCAATAGCGTAGTCAGTTCGAAAAAAAAACTATATTATCTTGGACCAATAATGGTTTAGTGATTGGCGTCTTAGGACACCGGGTTGATCGACCTAGGCTCGATGAGCCAGAGCATTCCCTGACGGAAAACAAAGTGGTGGAACCATAGCATGGTGATAGGGCTTTATCTAAGCCCACTTGACGAGCTCTAATTGAAAATCTCTCGTCAAAAGTACCTATGAATGTGTTCTAGCAACTACACTTAAGAGACAGTCCCTCTAGGCTTAGAGTCTTATTGGACCATATAGTCATTTAACATCAGGAGAGGTTATGGTCAAACGCAAAATAAAATATAAAAATACAACATAGTATAAATAAGCCTAGCCTATACCTAGTAAATAACGTTGCAACATTTGAGGTAAAGCCAATAATGAATCATATAGGAATGCCCGTATTCTCCTTTTCTCTTACATTGTATGAGTAGTCAATGACTCGATATAATTTATATGATTTCTACGTTTATGCAGGCCGTTTCATACATGGTAACTTTTGTTTGAACCGCCTTTGAATAGTCGTATTGTCAGCCACCAATGTACTCATAAATATTTATATCTGCGAATCAATTTATTCTTGTGTAACCTCCACCTGATGCGTTTAGAAAAGTATGGAACAAAGCTTGCGATTTTACAATTTTACATACAAAAAAAATAATATTAAATTAAAATAATAATATTATCTATGAGTGTTAACACGTCGGTAGGTGACTATCTGGTTTTTCTTTAAGTATTCTGAATCTGTTATATGTTAAGTTTTATTTGTTTCTTATTATACATGTATAAGTAAATGTGAATCGTATGTTTCTCACAATCGTATTTAATTTTATAAACAAAATAATCAACAGCTTGCCTCCTGTACCTTTGTATACGTGACAAGCACAAAAAAATGTTTCACCATCAAACCCCGCACAGATTCTACAAATCTATGTGCATGTCTAGTAAATGCTAATTTATCCGTATCTATTTTAAATGCGTAACCCTAAAACGTTGGGGATATGTTCTGTTTTTGTCGGGACGCGCACTCATGCGCTAAGACGGCGCCTGCGCGCGGTATGCTTACTGTCTCGTGTTACAAAGGACCGACTAGCCACACCTCTACCATTTGTTATAGATCGTTTCTATTTCGAGATATAGTTTCAAAAGTTCCATTAATATGTACAGTTTAAATTTACACTTGTAGTTATGTTTTACTGGCTGGTGTCGGCCAATTTTTCATCTGAATATAGTAGTAACACTAGATATATTCTTGAAGTGAAACTTCTTATGAGTTTTGAAATCGTGATCGGCAACCTTTTTGTGTGACGAAAACACCGGTTCTCGTCCGACCACCGAAGTTAAGCAATGTTTAGTTCGATCAGAACTTGGATGGGTGACCGTCCCTGAACACCGCAGTACGTTGGCTTTTTGTTGTATTTAAATTAAAATGTTTCCCAGTAATACAAAAGCTAGACTCCTATCGTTTGTATTTACGATACACCCTGTTTTTTATTATTATTTATCGTCTTACAGAAAATCATATACGGTTTAGTTTTATTAGTTTGAAGATATACCAACCACGGTTTAACTACACAGTAAACTTTCAATTTGGTTGGTTTACCACGAAACTATTTATTTGTTCTCTTCTCTCCGTATAACAAAAACTCTTTATAATAAAAAAATGCTTGGTCCCTGAAGATCGTTAGAAAAGGGTTTACACAGATGAAGAAGAAGAAGATAAAGACTAGCTATTCCCTGTAATTACCATTGCTTTACATAAATGAGTTATAGCAAAATGAATATAAATATTTATCGCCTTCAATATCTATATGTACCAATGTCCACGACGATCAATTGAACGATATAGAAGTTAATGTATTGCAGCGTCATTTAGAGGCTTTTTATATTAAAAATTATAGCATAAATATCTCCTTGAAAAAAAAAAACACTTAATTATAGTAATTTTCATTATGATTATTCAAACGGTGTTAAAGTTGTAGGTGGTACAGCAACGCTGGTTTCAGCATGAATGGGTCGACTCGTCCTGCGTAGTACCACCCTCTTACAGAAAACCGATGTGAAGTAACAGTGCTTGCATTGTTGCGTTTCGATCTGTCAGTGAGAGCGCCGGAGGCCCAACTCAGGCCTAAATCATGATTAATGAAGAACGTTTAGGTATATAATTTGTCAAGGTTTTTTTTTTATAATTAGGGCGGAGCAACGTCCCTCTGGCCCGCTAGTAATATAAATAAATAAACTCAGACTGAACTAACAATAATGTTCCATATATACATTTATTTGAAAAAAAAATCAATCTAGTAAGAGTTTCTTGACGAAGATTTTGAGATAGGTGACTCTAAGAAACCCAAGAAGCTAAGTTAGTGATTAACACCATTTTATACCTTACCTTTATAACGGTATCATTTATGACTTGCTATTTTATTTAAGTTAAATACGCCTACATTTTATGTTTTCTGAAAGTACTTACTATCGATAATATTAACTATCAAGGCTATAACTTATATATATATATATATATATATACAAGACTAACAATTTTTTATTTGAAAATGTATTATTCATATTTTTATAGCCTCTTAATTTCGAAATGTATTAAAACATTATTATACTTTATGATTTGTATTCTAACAATTTCAGAATCATGTATACGCCGCGTCCAACTTATATGTAAATCATATATAACATTATATATAATATTTAAACAACTTAATGGTCACTGTTTGGTGGTCTAGCGCCGGTGTGATTCATCACAGCTTCTTACCAAACGAGGTGAGCATTACTGCAGATGTGTACTGTGAAGAACTAAACACAATGATGGAGAAGCTGGCACATCTCCAACCAGCATTGGTCGATCGCTTGTCTCCACTGCTCCTGCACGACAATGCGGGACCTCATACTACACAGCAGACGGTCTCCAAGTTGCAAGAACTGGGATTGGAAGTTCTCCGTCATCCGCCCTACTCATCGGACCTTGCGTTCAGAATTTGAATAACTCCTTGGCGGGAAAAAAATTCAATACCCGAGAGTCAGTACAAAATGCCTTTGAAGAATTTGTTCATCAATAAAATGCCACTGCGTTGGCAAAGATGCATTGATTGCATGGGTGATTACTTCGATTAATAGAAATAAAAAATACAAGAAAAAAATTATTTTCAATTTTTTCATACAAAATGGCAATTTCATAGGTAAAGACCTAATACTTTCCGTCTACAGAATATTATCAAAATGGAATTCAATTATTGTATATATAATATATATTTTTTAAGATATTTAAGTGCTAATAATAATTGTTGTATCCTATCTATTGATTCCGACACAAAATACATATAAGAGTTATCGAGGTATGTATGCTTGGTACACATATATATTTCAATAACTCATATAAATACGAATATGTGGCTTAACTTAGGTCAGCTCTGTTAGGTCGCGAATTGCATGAATCAGGCAACAACCCAAGCCAAGGTGTGCCGTGCACCATTGAGCTAGTTGTCAAAATAAAATCGGCTGAGTGCCTTAAGCGCTCGTCTTAGTAGTTCGGGGGAAGCTGTTAGGGCCTTGCCAGGCAATAATTGAGTCAGTTCGAAGAAAAAAAAACTATCTATTGAAGAATTATATAAACTTTCTGTGAACAAAGTTCTAACAGCTTAAAAATGTCTAACAGTTTTTTTAAATATCGGGACATATAAACAGACATTGCTTTTGATATTATATCCATTATCTAATAGTAAGATAATATAATAACTAAGATAATAGTATTGGATTAGATAATATTGGTAAGAAACAAAATAAATGTAGGAACATCATTATAATGAACTAATATAGATCCATAATTAAATTCATGTAACATTTATTTTACATCTCAGTGAAGACAAATATAATTATCGAGTCGAAAATCATAAGTAGTAGATATTTTCTGATACCGTGAAACGTATGTTGTTGTTTCTCTCAAAGAGTGGGTGTTATATATCATAATTTATGATATATTCGCCTTAGAAACAAAAAAATAAAAACCATTAAGTTCCTAAACGGTAAACTGAGGATTAGGTTACCTTCCAAAGAAGCTCGAGGGTACTAAATTATGTTTGCGTTCGATAAACGCACTTTGAATGCAAATATCAACTTTATGACATAGTAAATTAAGCTTTTTATTCATTCTTTTTTCACGCAAAGCGATAAGTTTTTGTGACGGTAATTCATTAGTCCTGCAAGGGTCGCTCTGCCCTTTCGAAATGAACAATTTTGATGGATTGCAATAGGAAGTGAACAGGTTCGATTCCAATACATTTTTTTTAATATTTGACATGTTATTTTTTTTATAATTCACACAAGTTATCTATCTTGAAGGTTAGTTGAGATTTAGAATCTATTGGAAACAAGGTTGTTTTCTGTCAGAAATCCCACGGATAACCTTCGTATTATTTAGAAGATTGACCTATTGTTTCTTTCACTATATTATTCTCTTTGATATTTAAATGTATATAGAAATATTCTGTAATATTATCAATTATAGTTTTGCGGTATCATAATACGACCAGCGGCTACTTTTCGCAAATGCGAGCTTCGAAGCGATAATAGCAGCGTGGACGAAAATTGCAACCAAACGTGTACAACCAACACCAAGCATCCTTAGTTTATCTTTCAGGGGTTTATAAACCTTATGTGTATTTGAAAACGTGTATTTGAAAATGTGTATTTGAAAACCAAACGTGTACAACCAACACCAAGCATCCTTAGTTTATCTTTCAGGGGTTTATAAACCTTATGTGTATTTGAAAATATGTATGAGTATATAAGATTATGTAAATAATCTATTTGTATTTGTACAAATATATTATACTCGTACGCACTAACCTTGACAGTTACTTCTAACTGTTAGTGTTAGCTGTACGGATGATCCCATACCATTGGATTATTTAATAGTAGTGTGACAATATGAGCTCAGTTATGATGTCTTAATCCATGCATTCTATTGGATACAAGTTTTTTTTATCTTTTTTTATAGTATACGGCAGAATGGCTGCGCTGTGCCTGATGGTAAGCACAGTGCAATCCAAAAACAATGCCGACCATCGAGTGGTATACTATCCATCGCCGGTCATCGCTGTCATGCCGGCCTGCGAGAAACTGCATATGCATAGACTGATCCCGAAACGCGACCCGCAAAAGCGAATCACTATGACGGGCTTATTCGCCATATGCATGGTGGTTGCGACCCAGTCAGGCTGTAAAACCCTATCACCCCGCTTTCGCCATTGCCTCGTTCGTTATTCAGCAGGGTGCACGTGCAAGTGAGGTTGGCTTAGGTGTATCAAGTCTTAGATGTTATTTGACACCCCTTACACCCCTTTTAGGATATCACAATTGTGTCCGGCTGGATCATCAGTTCAAACACATACTATAGTGGCATGCTTGATGCATCGTGTTCTGCGAGCATTCGAGGTAGTAACTAATGGGGAGTTAGGGCATTAGTACCCATTGGATACTACTTTGGAGTGCTGGTATGACAGCGGCTTCTGGCGATGTAGTATCATTCTCTGGGTAAAAGTAGTTATCAAATCAAATCAAATTTATTTCAAATCAAAATAACAAAGTTGTTTTGTATTTATTGTATTGTATTGTATTTATATATATTGTATTATACTTTACATCGAAGTGCTCCTGTAAAAAATGTCTTTAAACGGTGGCTTCTATACTCAATAATAATGATAATATTATAAAAGGGTTAAATTTGTGAGTTTGTGACGTTGTAGGGGAGTAATCTCAGGAACTACTGGTCCAATTTGAGAAATTCTTTCAGTGTTATATAGCCCATTTATCGAGGAAGGTTATAGGCTATCTTATCATCACGCTAATACCAATAGGAGCGGAGCACCAATGAAGAATATTTTAAAATTGAGGTTTTTTTTCTCTTGAGAGCTTCCGCTGCGTATTAGCATTAGCCCAAAGTAACTATTCCAAGCGAACGAAGTTCGACAATGAAAAACAAATAGAACAAAATCATGCTTCAATATATTACCCCTACTCCCTTAATGTTTACATATGAATTATATTGCATTCATAGTTGTGTTATAAACATCAAACGAGTCTTAGGTAATTAGTATGTATATGTGACAAAATAAATTAAAATTACAAATATCCCGGCGATCACTATTTTACGTAATTCTATGCCACAATTTGGAAATACTCGAATCGTTTACTAATGATGAATTGCTCAATCAACAGTCAGTAACGCGTTAACTCTTTTATTATATCTAAGAATGCAGTTTCGGCCCGTACTAAATGACTGACCGAAAACGCAGTGAGTTGGCATTATATACGGTATTCGTGTGCGGTGTAAATAATGAGAATACGCGTTTAATGTGACTGACCGGTGCAGTGGGAAATTACTATCTGAGTATGTATATTAAAAAACACAGAGAATAGTAATCCAGACAGCTGTTTTGGTATACTGTATACATATTAATGATATTCAACATTTCTTAATAAGTATAAAACAAAGTCCCCTATCACGTCTGTCTGTCTCTCTGTCTATTCACAATAAAATCAAAAACTACTGAATGGATTTTCATGTGGTTTTCACCAGTAGATAAAGTGATTAATTAGGAAGGTTTTGGTATATAATTTGTCGTAGATTTTTTTAATAATCAGTGCGAGACAACGTCTGCCGGGCCCGCTGGTTTTTAGTAAGTGCTCATAATAAGGCTAAATATAAAATAACAGTTTTTTTTAAAGTGAAAACCTCGTTAGGCGTGTTGTGCGGTTTTTTTGGCAGGCGATAAATTTATAACTTCGCGTTATGACATGTTATGTAAGCATGACCGGCCATAATGCGCTTGCGCGGCTTACGTCACACTAGCGATGCGTAGTATAGAGGCGTGTGTACATGAAATATTGTTATTTTGCAGCTCATCATATGTTTGATTGTTTAATAGACTGTACAAAATGTGTATAATTATTAATCCGAGTTCCAATACATATATATGAAAACCACACTAAAGTTAATAATTTCAATAAAAAATTCTGACATTTAAATATTGTCATTCACACTTTAATTAATATGAAAAAAAAAATACAAAAAAAACCGCCTCTGATGTGAAAAACTAATAAGGCACTAAAAAGCGAAAAATAACTGAATTATTAAATTAACCAAATTAAATAAAAAATATTGATATTCGCGCTCCCTAATAATATATTTGAAGTCGTCGTCATCACAGGTCACCCGCCTGTTCGTTTGCCACCTATTATATATATATATTATGGTCCAATTTCGTCGAAGGAAGTCCGATTGTTGCGTTCGTGGCAAGCGGACGTGCGCTCAAGTTTTCTCGATACGTGTTTTTTTACATCGTCATCAGTCAGTTGGTGTTGTGTTTTTACGCGAGTGTTTCTTTTTCCGTATCGAGAATCTCGGGTATCGTGTTCTCTCTCATTTCGTCAATCGACTCGTTTCTTTAACACGTCTCTCGTTACGCGTTCTTTTCAGAACGTAGGAAACCGTACTTGTCAGTACGTCAAACCGCACTTTTCGATGCGACTTCGTGCTCCTCTTCGTGTCGTCGTGTCGCCGCGCCGGCTGAAGAGAAGAAAGAAGTGTAAGGGCTTCTCCCTAGGCACTGTAGGTCCCCTGTGAGGCATTGCTCATCGCCCACAGCTCCTTTTGATCCGGACTCGGGATAGTCCGTTAAATTCACCAAGGCGCGCCCCCCTGCCCCTTTGGCAGGGAGGTTTTACATGTCTTCCTTCGCCCCATTCCCCTCCTCAGGCCCCGGTATGGCCGCAGAACGCGAAGTCGGCCTCTTAGAGACCGAACTTCTCAGCCTCCGAGGCTTCATCTCTAGCATTTTTCCTCGTCTCGTAGACGATTACGACGCGTACGCTGCGAAGCGTCGCGTCGATTTTCCCCACTCCTCCAAACCCGCTCCCTCGATCTATGCCAAAATCGAGGCAGATAATAATTTTCAAATCCCACCCGTTGACGATAGTGATGATAGCGATTCCGATTCTGGCTCCGATATGGAGCAAGACCCTCCTGCTGAGCAAGATCCTCCTGTTGAGCAAGCCCCTCCTGCGGACGATGGCTTCACCACTGTCACGCACCGCAAACCGCGCAAGAAGTGCTCAAAATCTTCGTCCGATCCGGAAGGCAGTTTGCCTTCCAAAAAGATCGTTAACGTCGATGGCGCGAAAGTGCCAAACAACTCGGGGGATCGGGGGAGTCTTTAGTGCGAGAACACTCCTTGGTGGAGTGGTCGCCGAGGCACTTAACGCACCTGGGTTTCAGGAGACAGTTTCGTGCGGAGTATCCGTACACCTGGCAGTTGTGACACTGCGAGGGCACCAAGACGCTTTATCTTGGATCGTAACGGGAGGCGGTGGGCGGGGCTTTTTGCCCGAAACTACGGGACCCGCAGTTTTAGGCGAAGCAGGTCTAGAGGGCACTGGTGTCGTCTTTGGCACTTTCGCGCCATCGACGTTAACGATCTTTTTGGAAGGCAAACTGCCTTCCGGATCGGACGAAGATTTTGAGCACTTCTTGCGCGGTTTGCGGTGCGTGACGGTGGTGAAGCCATCGTCCGCAGGAGGGGCTTGCTCAGCAGGATCAGGCAACAGCCAAAGCCGAGGTGTGCCGCGCACCCTTGAGCTAGTTGTCAAAATAAAATCGGCTGAGTGCCTTAAGCGCTCGCCTTAGTAAGTCCGGTGAAGCTAGGCCAATAGCGTTGTTAGTTCGAGAAAAAAAAGAAGAAAATGTACTCTTTCTGATGTATAGGTCAAGTTTAAATAAAAGCATGCGAAGTCGTGGGAAAAGATACTGTAGAGTATATATTTATTACAGCAAAGAGGAAGTGAATACCAATCCAATAACATATAATTCAATTAAATGTTGCAAAGTTAGCGGGGTGGTAGTGCTTTACAGCCCGACTGGGTCGCAACCACCATGTGTATGGCGAAAAAGCCCGCCATAGTGATTCGCTTCTGCGGGTCGCGTTTCGGGATCAGCCTGTGCATATGCAGCTTTTCGCAGGCTGGCATGACAGCGGCGAACGTATAACGTATACGTAACGTAACGTATAACCATACATACGTAACGAGCATGTCGAGGTCACTGGTGACGTGAACCTATCAGTTTATTCCCTACTAAAAATCGCTCCACGCGCCTCCAGAAGTATTCACTTCAAAAAGAATTGACAAATTAAAGGAATAACCACGTAATTATAAAGAATTACAGTGACAACACTATGTATGGTTGTAGTGAATGGTGCACTTCCCGTGTGCCTCCGGCTCATCGTCAGACAGATTTAGTGATAATGATTATTGATGATTGCGACACGATAGATACCGCCGTTTTTGTTGCGGCTGTTAAATACGGCACAAGCCATAAGCGATACTGGGTTAAAGGTAAAAGGCGGTTATTAAGATGATGAAGTCATAAGCGATCCTGTTTATTATTATTTATTCCTTAGTTTATCCGTATATGAATAATACCTGTACGATTCTAGTAGTGTTGCCCAAAATTGGTCTTGATCTTAGTCTTGTTCTTGCGGGGTTTTAAGCTTCCATTAAATTTTTATTTAATTGAATTGAATTTATTGATTTGAATAGCCTTTTCTATGTCTTTATAAACTAGTGGTCGGCTAGTGGACGAAATTGGACCTTTTTTTTTATCTCGAACTGACTACGCTATTGACCTGGCAGGGTCTTCACAGCTTCACAGGACTACTAAGGTTGACGCTTCCAATTTCGTCCACTAGCCGACCACTAGTTTATAAAGACATAGAAAAGGCTATTCAAATCAATAAATTCAATTCAATTAAATAAAAATTTAATGGAAGCTTAAAACCCCGCAAGAACAAGACTAAGATCAAGACCAATTTTGGGCAACACTACTAGAATCGTACAGGTATTATTCATATACGGATAAACTAAGGAATAAATAATAATAAACAGGATCGCTTATGACTTCATCATCTTAATAACCGCCTTTTACCTTTAACCCAGTATCGCTTATGGCTTGTGCCGTATTTAACAGCCGCAACAAAAACGGCGGTATCTATCGTGTCGCAATCATCAATAATCATTATCACTAAATCTGTCTGACGATGAGCCGGAGGCACACGGGAAGTGCACCATTCACTACAACCATACATAGTGTTGTCACTGTAATTCTTTATAATTACGTGGTTATTCCTTTAATTTGTCAATTCTTTTTGAAGTGAATACTTCTGGAGGCGCGTGGAGCGATTTTTAGTAGGGAATAAACTGATAGGTTCACGTCACCAGTGACCTCGACATGCTCGTTACGTATGTATGGTTATACGTTACGTTACGTATACGTTATACGTTCGCCGCTGTCATGCCGGCCTGCGAAAAGCTGCATATGCACAGGCTGATCCCGAAACGCGACCCGCAGAAGCGAATCACTATGGCGGGGTTTTTCGCCATACACATGGTGGTTGCGACCCAGTCGGGCTGTAAAGCACTACCACCCCGCTAACTTTGCAACATTTAATTGAATTATATGTTATTGGATTGGTATTCACTTCCTCTTTGCTGTAATAAATATATACTCTACAGTATCTTTTCCCACGACTTCGCATGCTTTTATTTAAACTTGACCTATACATCAGAAAGAGTACATTTTCTTCTTTTTTTTCTCGAACTAACAACGCTATTGGCCTAGCTTCACCGGACTTACTAAGGCGAGCGCTTAAGGCACTCAGCCGATTTTAATTTGACAACTAGAACCCTGCACAGCACACCTCGGCTTGGGCTGTTGCCTAGTTCGTGCAATTCGTCACCTAACTGAGCTAACCTAAGCTACATATTCATACTTCTATGAGTTATTGAAACATATATACATACAAAGCATACATACCTCAACAACTCTAATATATATTTCGTGTCGGATAATCTTTTCTGGACTAATGGTACATTTTACGAATTAAAGGTACCCTATATACTTTTTTGTATCCTTGGGAACATTTAAGTATTACGTAAGCACTGATGGGGGTTGGGGGTTTGGTTATTTTTGATGACATAGGGGATGGGTGTTCGGGGGGTGATTACGTCAGCAATATGTATATATCTAATCACAGAACAAATTTAAAAATACTTATATGAATGTTTACGTTAGCATGGGAGAGGGGGGGGGGGAAGCATTGCTTACTTTTGCTGGCCGGGAGGGGGGCAATCAGTAATTCCAACAATTCTGCTTACGTGATACCTGAAGTGCTCCCTTGATAACATCTATGCATATTTCATGGCAAACAGTGGAGTACTGAAAGCGCAACAAACAGATTAACGCAGATTAGTATTTATGTTACAATATTAATATTCTACACTTCGCTTAAATATTATCAGTTTAAATGTCAAGTTATAAGAATTCAATTTTTTTTTTCATTCATTTTTTTACTCTAAAAATGATATTCCCGAGACATACGTTCTCTAATCGCATATTCTGCAAAAGCAAAGCGATGGCACGAATCGCTAAATATCATCAAAATCTTCCTATTAATAAGTGAACCTTTTAATTTGCGTTATAACCGGTACATGGGATTTATATGATCGCTTTGTTATTGCAAAATAAGTAAAATTTTGGACTGTTCTCTTCAAGAATTCGAATAAAATTTATATTTTCTCTATTTGCATCAGAGAACATGTTTGAGAAAACGTACAGATGAAATTGGATTCAGGTATATATATAAGAGTAAAAGGGAATGAGCGAATGAATGAGACAGAAGGCTATTGTCCTAATGGGAGATATCTTCACAAATATATATTGACAGAATTCACGTTCAGTCGCTCAGTTCCTATTTTTACATGGTTATAATTTGAATATTGAATATCTGATCAACTGAATCATCGTTGAAGCATGCATTCGCGTCCCAGTAACTCCCGATGAAGATACTAATACTTATATGTACGGTTAGCTTAGTAAGAATCGTGTTGTTGTATCCTAGGCCACAGCCCAAGCCGAGATTGGGTCACTTTGGCACTCTTGAGTTTGTTGGCAAACGCCAGAGCACAGTGAGCGCTCGCTCCAAGAGTCCAGTGAAGTTGTGAAGGCCTATCAATCCAATAGTTAATAGAAAAAATAGTTGCATCGTAAAATAAAGACTACGTTTCGTCAGTTCGTAACCGTAAATAATTAATTCAGTATATCAAGAGGTGGTAGACCCACGCTTGTGGGTGGTAGAGCCACGTCTGTAGGTGATTGAGCCACGCTGAAGCTATTACTGGTTTCAGCATGAATGGGTCGGCTCGCCCGCGGTACTCCCACCATCTCACAGAAAACCGACGTGAAGTAACAGCGCTTGCATTGTTGCGTTTCGTTTGCTCAGTGAGAGTGCCGGAGGCCCACCTCCCTTCCCCCTTTCCCTACCACTCCTACTGCCCCCATACACAGCCTGGCAACGCACTTGCGACTTCCCTGGTGTTGCAAGTGTCTATGGACGGCGGTGATCACTTAAAAAAAGTCAAAGTATCATGGTGTCTAGTGAAGCGGTGTTAAAAATTATCCATTTCAAATATATACATACTAAGATCCATTTTTCATATATAGGGTATGAAAAATATATATCACCCATACTCATTCAAAGTACTGAGGAGCTGAAAGATAATAAAAAATATCTTTAAAATGATACGAATAAGTTATTTATTAAATCCAGTAAGCATAGTTCAAGGCACGCACGTGAACGTTCAAACCCATGCGGTAACAAGTGGTCAGCGGTGAAGTTTCAAGCGTTGAGATATCGCCAACTCACGGTCTCGTACGAACACCGCCGCTCGACCAATTCGATCCTGGCACGAACACTTATGGATCAGTAATTATACCGACGGAATTATTTTCTATAACACATCTTACTTCAACTTAATAAAAAGGAAAATCGATGGATTTAAAACAACGGCTTATTAAACCAAATGTTATTACTGAAATTAACAAAAATAGTTACTTTTTATAATAGATGCAATTTTGGTTTTAATGAATTTCAATATTTTTGCCACCGCCAATGAAATATGAATATTTTCAAAGAGAATAACTTGGAAATTTTTGATCCCGTTTATTAGTCTCAAGATTCTCAAGTACATTTTATCTTGTATCATAAAATGAGATTTATACAGATTCGTACTAATATATATCGATCGATGTATAATATATCGATAAAGAGCTTACTGCCTTAATATAACAGCTAAATTATTCGATGAACTCAACGAGTTCTCATCCAATAGTTACGATTCTATGGTTGATATTCCGTCATATTCTGCCATCATTTGATAAATGACCTATGGACGGCTACTTATTTTAAGTCTGAACGCGTCTTCATTTGTGATATTCAATCGGTCCAAGTTGTTAAACATTTGCGTGGGTCCAAGTGTTGAATTGAAATAGATGCAGGATACATTAGAGTATGCAATTTTGTAATATGGTATATAATACTTTCATTTATTTTAATATAAAATATGTTCACACATAACTTTCATAAAAATAAATTTAAATGTTATTTAAAGGATAGAAATAAATTTATAGTAATTAACTGAATAAAAACAAAGTACGGTTGTAGGAGCTTCGGGCTCACTACTATAACATTCTAGACTGGCAGGCACAGCGTAATAATAATATTCGGAATGCGTAAAATAGACTGTTTATTAATATGCTCATATAAGGTATTTATAGAGACACGCGACATTTCATTTATTTGTTCAATTGTTTGAACGACATTCTATTTACAATATTTACAAAATTTCAGCCAGCCTACCAAAGAGGATGATATACTGGGTAGTTACACGGCAAATAAAACATATTTTTATATCATAAGAGGCAAACGAACAGGTTCGTCACCAGATGTTAAGTGATTACCACTGTCCATAGACACTTGCAACACCAGGGGAGTCGTAAGTGCGTTGCCAGCTTGCTTTTGGGGGAGGGTGGCAAGGGGAGAGGGAAAGGGGAGATGGCGAGGATGGCCTGGGCCTCCGGTGCTCTCACTGACCGTACGAAACGCAACAATGCAAGCAATGTTACTTTACGTCGGTTTTCTGTGGGTCGGGTAGTAGTACCCCGGGCGAGCCGACTCATTCATGCTGAAACCAGTAATAGCTTCAGCGTGGCTCTACCACCTACAAAGAAATTTGAAGGAGGTAAATTATTTAATAAATTACCTGAGTGAGATTTAATCCATGAAAATATGTAAAGCGATCATACGTTTCCCTGTTAAAATCTCAAACAATCGCCCTACAACCTAAAGTGTTTTATGATTAAGGTATCTTACTGGAAATTACTATATTAAAATTAAAGTTATAAATTCAATTATAACAAAATTCAAATATGATAACCAAAATTAGACCCTTACTACAAACACTTAATCAACCCTAATTAATATTATAAATGAGAAAACTAGTTAGTTTATTTCACTATTACGCCTTAAGTTAGGTACTCAACCGATGATCGTGGAACTTTGCACAAATGTTGTCAGAGATGCAAAAAAGATGCAAGATGCAAATTTCAAAAAAAGTCGACGCACTCTTAAGTACTACCGATAGAAGTGAAAACTCCAAACAGTAAAAAACCTTGTTCTCTTTGGAATTTTTAATTTAATTGTAGTGTGAATGAGAATATTTAAATTTCATAATTTAAAATTATTATCGTTAGCCTCTCTTTCACATAGGATAGGCTGCACTATCTCAATACAAAATATCAATATTAGATGCACACAGGCCCCTATACTACGCCTCGTTGATTCGATGCAAGCCGCGCAAGCGCAATACGGCCCGTCACACTTACTAGCATGTCATGACGCGAAATTATAGATTTATATCCTGCCAAAAATACTTTTCTTTTAAAGAACTTTTACTTCAAAAAAGAACAGTACAGTAAGTAATATTTTAAAGCTTAAGAAATTGTTTTTTAATTTTATTTATTTGAACTCGCTAATCTCTACAATCACTAATAGAATTAGAAATAAAATGTATTATAGAGAACGGTTCACAAAAATCACGCTGCGGCCCTTAGGAGCGGAGCAATTAGCATAAAAATTGTAGGTTAGAACGAACGCTAAATGTGAACGAAGTAATAGTTTTAACGGGTCCTGTGCCGCGGAGCAGAGTGAGCAGAGAGAACAAAGGTAAGTTGCGGGTCTGATATTTCCGAAAGAACGCGAACTGTGAATCCCTATGTCAATCACTTACCATTTTATTCGTCTTAAACGCGCAGTCGGCATCTAAACGATATTCATGTTTTAACTTAACAACTATTTGTGAAATAAGTAACCGTATCTGTATAAAAAGAACATATTCTAAAGCAAACAACACTGAAATATTTAGAAGTTAAACAGCCAATCGCTCGTCCATTAGACCAAGCAATATCTACTAGTATTGTATCAGCCAAAGAACAAGAAGCAATCACGGTATCGTTCTGACCTATTCAAACGCTTTACTATACCATTAACACTAGTAGTCGGTTTTGGATCTCATCACGAAGCAGGAAAGGGTAACCAAATTTAAACGTTATGAAAAGTCACTGGGCTTTAATTGTTAACACGTCGGTTAGTCCTTTTTTTATTAGGGATCCGTTCACTATTTTAAAAAACTGACTGTATCTTTCGAATCTTAATAGAATTGAAACTTCATCGAGTCTATCATCAAGCCAGCATGCAAGATTCTTTATATTTTTCACCATGATATAGATCCCTGTCACCTCTTTTGATCCCAAAATAACGGTTGTTATACCTGGTATATTGTGGTCAATCAAATTATTATAAAACGTCCGTTGTATGTTTTAATGGATCTCGGAAACAATTGAACTGAATGTGTCGACACTTTCACTGGTAGGTAGCGTACTTTTCAGGGTATTTACCTAAGTTACGTACCACAACACTTACATCATTAACTGATGGGGACCTGGTGTTACTCCCATCGGTAAGAAGTGTACCTCTCATTCCCCGGCACGTGCTACCCGGGTGCTGCAAAAGAGTAACAAATTTTTGGCCGCTGCACTGTTCCACATTAATTGAACCTCGCAGCGACAAATAGAGTAGTAATCAAGCAATTGACTATAATAAAAAATGGACACTCTATTCAGCCATATGATAAAGTAAAAAATAGTCGGTAACAAGTTTATAAAGGTGACGTAGAAACATCAAAGTTACAATAAAAGAATATAAGACACCCTATGGTCAATTCAGATGAAGCACATGGTTTCAATAACACAATAAAATATTTTTTTCAATAACGAACTCATAGACATCGACTTGTAAATATAAAAGTCAAGAAATAAAACATATACTTGCTTCACATGTACTTACATGTTTATGAAGCTATAGTTCTATTTTACAAGATAGTAAATACTGTAATCCGTACAAACGTTAAACGTTGTTTAATTGTACTGCAATTTCTAAAGTGAAACAATAAATAATAAAAAACCGGCTAAGCATGAGTCGGGAGATATGAGAGAATAAATAAACTAGTTTTATGTTAAGCTACGGAATCCTCTGTGCAAGGGTTCTAGTCGCACTTGGCTGATACTTCATCCCGTTGATACGTTTATAATTATTTTTGTACTTTTTAAGTAGAGGTCTACTTTGATAGGATAGAAGGATAAAATACCACTTTCCCCGCAAACAAAATCTCTTTAACCTCCTTCAACATAAATAAATTCTCCATACATCCAAAGCACACAATTATTATCTTCTCTTTAAGGTACTGTAACATGTTTTTCAATTTCACACATATTCCCATAGTAAGTGTATGTTTTTCATATTTCGTCACCATTAATTAATACGTTTGACGGATTCAAACCAACATAATCCAGTATCATTTTAGTTAGCATCAAATTCAAAAGTTACTCCGAAAATATAGAAAGGAACTGACTTCTCAATTACGTATTTACGTTCCAAGCAATATAAAGAATGGTTTCATATCGGCTTTATAATCGCATATTCTAATTATGTACCAGACGCTACCATTACGCAGAATCAGACACTTAGAAGTGCACTTTTCAGAAAGTCTTTGATATTACTGAGAATAGAATTATCGATGCTTTACTGAGCTTTGGTTATCACCGCCACATCGTCTAAATTTGCCATTGCTATATTTGCAAATACCAGCCACCAGTAATTTTAAGTCCCGTCGTCTATCTATATATCTTCTTCTATACATATAGTAAGAAAGTAAACCTAAATAGGTAAATGCAATCCAATCTCTTACAGAAACAGGATTTATGTAATGTACCAATAATGTCTAAGACACAGTAAACGAAAAATTATTTTTTGCATTAAGTTCCATGCAGACGAAGTCGTGGACACAGCTAGTTATATAAATAAGTTCTTATCAGCGTAACAATCATCAATGGAATGGAATGGAATCAATGAAATGGTCATAATAACCAGGCTTACGGTATCTTAGGTATGAATTACTAGGTACTAGCCCGGGAGAAGACGCATCGCGCGGCCGCGATGATCGCTATGGCGGGAGTCGCTCTGGTTGTCGACAGGATCCGGCGCCTGGAATTGGAAGTGGCACTGTGTAAATCCGAGGCCATGTGGTTTCATTGAACTCGGAAAGCACCGCCACAAAGAACTTGTGGAAGGTAAGTCCATGAGGCATCTTGGCCTCTTCCTCAACAGCCGTTGAACGTTCAAGGAGCACTTCCGACAGATAGTTCCCCGTTTAATGGACACAGCGGGTGCCCTCGCCCGCTTCTTATCCAACCTTGCGGACCCAAACTCTGTTTGCCAGAAGCTGTATCTGAGAGTCGTGTGGTCGATGGCCCTTTATGGGGTCGTGTGGTCGATGGCCCTTTATGGAGCCCCCGTGTGGGCGTTTATATTGACGGCTAACAACATCGCTCATCTTCAGAGACCACAGCGGGTGTTGGTCGTCAGAGCCATACGTGGGTATCGCACGATTTCCTTCGAGGTGGCCTTTCTGCTAGCCGCATCCCCATCCTGAGATCTGGAAGCGAGAGCTCGAGCATCTTTGTATCGCCTACGCGTGGAGGCGCTGGAGCGGGGACGACGTCTTGCACCTCGGGAAACCGAGGCGCTAAGGTCCCAATTCCACTAGGTCCTAGTGGTGAATGAGTGGTGTCAACGACTTGAGCAACTTAGCTGGGGCGTGGTTACGATTGAGGCTGTTCACCCAGTTTTGGTCAAATGGCTCTCCAGACGACACGGCACCCTGAGCTTCCGGCTGACACAGGTCCCACGGGTCATGGATGTTTCGGGAGTTACCTGTATCGCATTGGCCGGGAGCCGACTGCAGGATGCCATCATTGTGACTGCGCGAATGATTCCGCGCACCACACATTGTGTAAGTGTTTCGTCTGGGACGTACCACGTAGCGAGCTAGTCGCTGCCATTTCTCGCGGATTTCTCGCTTTCGACTGTCGTTTTTAAGATGGTTGAGAGCGAGGCCAGGTGGATCTCCGTCGCCTTGTACTGCGAGACAGTCATGCTCACAAAGAAGGCGGCAGAGAGGGAGAGGGAGTGGCACTGTGTACATCCGAGGCCGTGTGATTTCATGGACCTCGGAAAGCACCGCCTCAAAGAATCCAGATTCTTGTGGGAGGCAAGTCCATCGGCACCGGGTCAAGTAAGAGGTATCTTGGCCTCTTCCTCGACAGCCATTGGACGTTCAAGGAGTACTTCGTGAGGCTCCCCTCACGCGGTCGACGAACCATGTGGCGGTAACGGGTAGACGATGACCTCCGGCCACCGTAGATGGGGCCTGGGGGTGATGGACATGGGCATGTCCGTCGCCCGGGCAGTTAAACTGCACAGGCCCATGTGGTGGAGGCGCATTGTGCCGATGCGACTCCCACAGTTCGTCAGGGAGGGTCTAACATCCACTCCCCCCTGAGGGGGTTACCATTTTGACCCTTCAGACCGCAGTTGAGGTCACTTGGAAGAGGACAACACCATCGGAGGAGCAGACGTAGTGCCGCTTAGGCAGTTCCTGCTCCCCCGGGGAAAAGGTGTAAGAAGATACCGTGGGGTTTTAGTCCGTGCGACACGGGTATATCCATCCTCTGCTGCCCGGCGGGATGGACATCCGTTAGGAATTTCCCCATGAAAAAAAAGGTATGAATTACTTGTATTTTTATTAGATCACGTGCTCAAGTTGGTCTGTAAAATAACTCTGAAGTCTTACGTA
This sequence comes from Antheraea pernyi, assembly GCA_015888305.1. Classification (NCBI taxonomy): domain Eukaryota; kingdom Metazoa; phylum Arthropoda; class Insecta; order Lepidoptera; family Saturniidae; genus Antheraea; species Antheraea pernyi. The sequence continues at coordinate 61,160 of MU160038.1, forward strand.
AGCTCTAAATAGAGGGAATCTATGCTTAATTATTTTTGATGACATAAGGGATGGAGCATTTAAAAGGTGATTACGTCCCTAACATTAACAATTTTTTTACAAACTCAAAACGAAAGGCTAAGCTGCCATTTGACGTCATATAGTTATTAAGGTTTTTTTATTAAATTAAATGTGTTATTTCTTTGTTTTATATAAATAGTAGCTGGGCCAGCGACTCTTCAAGCGTTTTTATTATGTCCTGCAACTACAATTTTTTGTAATAAATAGTTGATTTACAGCAGATTGCGAGTTCTGTAAATATTCTCCGTCTTTAAATATTTACGCATTCCCATCTTTACGGCATTCGTTTAAACGGTATGGAACTTGATGTGCTGCGCCATCTAATGAGGGGTTATAGTAAAATAGGTTGAATGTAATTTACATTACTTCTCGTTTAAGAAGCGCTCACTTGTCCCAATTTTTATTGTGATCGCTCAAATAAATCGTGGATATTTTATGTAAATGATTATGCATATGTAAAATTACATAGTAACGATTGTTACACCATAGGTATATACGAACTTGATTCAAATAAACAAAAAAAGGGAATTATCGATCGTGGAAACGATATACAATGGAGTACAAAAGAAAGTCAATCTCAAACTCTATGGCATCGTACGAGTAATGACGTCTGTCTTCCAAAGTTTTCCACCCTCTATTATTGAAAGGTATATAACGCACACTGCGGAATTTCCAAGAATTTGATAGATATATAGGCACCCATTAGGTATCTTTTTCTTTTATTGTTAGTTAGCTTATATGAAGGTATGCATATCTCTCTTATTAAAGCATATGGTTGGCATAGCTTGAATGGTTAGTTTAGTTCAAATCATGTCGTTCTATTCACGGCAACCGACCTAGCAGAGGTTGTGCTACTTTGGCATCCTTGAAATAGTTGCTATTTGGCTGATGCCGGGTTTCTGAGATACTCTGTTAAGTTAACAATAAAAAACGATTTTTTTTCGAACTGTCTACGCCATTGGCTTAGTAAGGCCTTAACAGCTTCACCGGACTACGCTCGGTTAAACTACCAATAGTTATTAACTCAACAAAGTTATTCATAAGATGAACTGTCAAATGGCCCGTTGAGTTTTACTGGCGTTTATCGTATTATTGTGTGTTCAGAAACGTAATTTGACAAGTTATCGAAGCAATAACTCTATTGAACAGATAAATTACAATTAAAGTACCTCAGAAACCGGGCATTAGAGCATTCAGTGGTCGGTCTAAAAATTCAACGTGCCATTTGACAGTTTATCTTATGGATAACTTTGTTGAGTCAATAACTATTGGTAGTTTAACCGAGTACCTCAGAAACCGGCCATAAAATGTGTAAGTGTATTTGTAGTGTAACCGTGCAATAATCAGATTTTTGTCTGTCTTACAAAGACTATAATATAAATTTCTTTTGACGGAAACAGCACTTGATTTACCTTCTGTCGTAACAAAATGATAAAAATGTACATATACATACATACATACATATAGTCTCGGTACGAATTAATTTTTGTTCCCACGTAAGAGCGAAATCAAAGTCACGTAGGGCGGGGAGATGTGGGTGCGCGGGCGACGCGAACGACGTGTGCCGTGATAACGGCGCGATATGCTGCGCCTGCGCAACCCGCTGTTAGGGTTGTCGGATGCATTCAGTATTTTTTTGAACTGTCTACTCTAGTAACCAAGCAAGGTCTTAACAGCTTCACCGGACTACGTATTCTTCATTACTCATTTCTAACTCTATATTAACACTAAAAAGCTATATGTCTTCATACATCATCATTATTGCAGAATGTTATTTAATAATTATTCGATTGGTATTGCAAAACATATATCAAATATTAGCTGTGCCCGCGACTTCGTCCTCGTCGAACGTTATTATAAAAAAGGAGTTATTAATAAAATCATCTGAATGTATTAAGTCCATTTACTTATCTACTTATCTCTAGTGCCGCTTAGGCAGTTCCTGCTCCCCCGGTGAAAAGGTGTAAGAAGATACCGTGGGGCTTTTGTCCGTGCGACACGGGTATATCCATCCCCTACTGCCCGGCGGGATGGACATCCGTAAGGGATTTCCCCATGAAAAAAAAAGGTATGAATTACTAGTATTTTTATTAGATCACGTGCTCAGGTTGGTCTGTGAAATAACTCTGAAGTCTTACGTAAGCTCTAAATAGAGGGAATCTATGCTTAATTATTTTTGATGACATAAGGGATGGATCATTTAAAAGGTGATTATGTCCCTAATATTAACAATTTTTTTACAAACTCTAAACGAAAGGCTAACCTGCCATTTGACGTCATATAGTTAGTTGTTAAGGTTTTTTATTAAATTAAATGTGTTATTTCTTTGTTTTATATAAATAGTAGCTGGGCCCGTGACTCTTCAAGCGTTTTTATTATGTCCTGCAACTACAATTTTTTGTAATAAATAGTTGATTTACAGCAGATTGCGTGTTCTGTAAATATTCTCCGCTTTTAAATATTTACGCATTCCCATCTTTACGGCATTCGTTTAAACGGTATGGAATCTAATGAGGGGTTATAGTAAAATAGGTTGAATGTAATTTACATTACTTCTCGTTTAAGAAGCGCTCACTTGTCCCAATTTTTATTGTGATCGCTCAAATAAATCGTGGATATTTTATGTAAATAATTATGCATATGTAAAATTACATAGTAAAGATTGTTACACCATAGGTATATATATACGAACTTGATTCAAGTAAACAAAAAAAGGGAATTATCGATCGTGGAAACGATATACAATGGAGTACAAAAGAAAGTTAATCTCAAATTCTATGGCATCGTTCGAGTAATGACGTCTGTCTTCCAGAGTTTTCCCTTCCCTCTATTATTGAAAGGTATAACGCACACTGCGGTGCCTCCAAGAATTTGATAGATATATAGGCACCCATTAGGTATCTTTTTCTTTTATGGTTAGTTAGCTTATATGAAGGTATGCATATCTCTCTTACTAAAGCATATGGTTGGCTTAGCTTGTATGGTTAGTTTAGTTCAAATCATGTCTTCTGTTCAAGGCAACCGACCTCGCAGAGGTTGTGCTACTTTGGCATCCTTAAAATAGTTGCTATTTGGCTGATGCCCGGTTTCTGAGATACTCGGTTAAGCTAACAATAAAAAATGATTCTTTTTCCGAACTGTCTACGCTATTGGCCTAGTAAGGCTTTTTTTTTAACGTGGGGATATCCCTTATGGATTCGCCACCCTCCCGGGGAGAGGTAAACCCCACGGTGTACCGACAGACCGTTTTGTGGGGGCGGCAAGGGATCGTTCAAGCTAATCGACCTTGTAGAGCCGCCCCGGTGGCCGCCGGGCTCCGACCTATAGAGGGACAGACCGGGTACACACCGGCTGCCCCCTCGTCCGCCGGACCTGTGCTATGAGGAGATGGCCCCCGCGGCCCATCCCCTCAGGTCCGGCTACGGGCCTAGTAAGGCCTAAACAGCTTCACCGGACTACGCTCGGTTAAGCTACCAATAGTTATTAACTCAACAAAGTTATTCATAAGATGAACTGGCAAATGGCCCGTTGAGTTTTACTGGCATTTATCGTATTATTGTGTGTTCAGAAACGCAATTTGACAAGTTATCGAAGCAATAACGCTATTGAACAGATAAATTACAATTAAAGTACCTCAGAAACCTGGCATTAGAGCCTTCAGTGGTCGGTCTAAAAATTCAACGTGACATTTGACAGTCTATGTTATGATTAACTTTGTTGAGTCGATAACTATTGGTAGTTTAACCGAGTACCTCAGAAACCGGCCATAAAAGGTGTAAGTGTATTTGTAGTGTAACCGTGCAATAATCAGATTTTTGTCTGTCTTACAAAGACTATAATATAAATTTCTTTTGACGGAAACAGCACTTGATTTACCTTCTGTCGTAACAAAATGATAAAAATGTACATATACATACATACATACATATAGTCTCGGTACGAATTAATTTTTGTTCCCACGTAAGAGCGAAATCAAAGTCACGTAGGGCGGGGAGATGTGGGTGCGCGGGCGACGCGAACGACGTGTGCCGTGATAACGGCGCGATATGCTGCGCCTGCGCAACCCGCTGTTAGGGTTGTCGGATGCATTCAGTATTTTTTTGAACTGTCTACTCTAGTAACCAAGCAAGGTCTTAACAGCTTCACCGGACTACGTATTCTTCATTACTCATTTCTAACTCTATATTAACACTAAAAAGCTATATGTCTTCATACATCATCATTATTGCAGAATGTTATTTAATAATTATTCGATTGGTATTGCAAAACATTTATCAAATATTAGCTGTGCCCGCGACTTCGTCCTCGTCGAACGTTATTATAACAAAGGAGTTATTAATAAAATCATCTGAATGTATTAAGTCCATTTACTTATCTACTTATCTCTCGTACTTAAGTCGCGTCGTCATTAAAATTACAATAACTTTTAATAGACCGAACCGATTTTAATTAAACAAAGACTAAATGTTTATTTATTTTAGGATCGTCAACATGACAATACATTAGTGAGTATATAAAAAGTAGGACTATTGTAACACATTATAAATGTAGTCATATTTACAGACAAGCACGGCATGCTATTATAAAAAAGGAGTTATTAATAAAATCATCTGAATGTATTAAGTCCATTTACTTATCTACTTATCTCTCGTACTTAAGTCGCGTCGTCATTAAAATTACAATAACTTTTGATAGAGTGGACCGATTTTAATGAAACAAAGACTAAATGTTACTCGAAGATATGCTGTAGAATTTTCTTTATTGTGGACTACCTTCGCAGGGATACGTGTCCAAACAAACAGACAGACAGATAGTCAGATATTTCTAAAAATGATTGAAATATATTTTATTATCTATTCCTAGATATATGCAACAATTCTTTTCACAAAAATCTAAAAAGTACAGACACGTTAGGTTAACCTTCTTATTATATGTTATTCTTATTTTTTATTCACAATGGTCGTAAAGTTGTATAGTAAATGCCGTTTTAATAATTTCCTATGGAGTTTGTGAGTTATCTCCAATCTTATTTTCATTGATACAGTAATATTTGCTCCAACAGTATTTAGATAAAAGAAATATATGACGAAAATTGTCGCTATTAAATCTTTTACGAATAGCTTGTTTTCCTTCTTAACGTTTTCTTTGCATTTCTTCTTCTGTAAAATTTGCCACTCGTTATACAAAAATAGTAGGAATTGTATGCCATTCCATGATAATTAAATTTAGTTACTACAACTTTATCAGATACTAGCCGATTTAAACGGTATGGAATCTAATGAGGGGTTATAGTAAAATAGGTTGAATGTAATTTACATTACTTCTCGTTTAAGAAGCGCTCACTTGTCCCAATTTTTATTGTGATCGCTCAAATAAATCGTGGATATTTTATGTAAATAATTATGCATATGTAAAATTACATAGTAAAGATTGTTACACCATAGGTATATATATACGAACTTGATTCAAGTAAACAAAAAAAGGGAATTATCGATCGTGGAAACGATATACAATGGAGTACAAAAGAAAGTTAATCTCAAATTCTATGGCATCGTTCGAGTAATGACGTCTGTCTTCCAGAGTTTTCCCTTCCCTCTATTATTGAAAGGTATAACGCACACTGCGGTGCCTCCAAGAATTTGATAGATATATAGGCACCCATTAGGTATCTTTTTCTTTTATGGTTAGTTAGCTTATATGAAGGTATGCATATCTCTCTTACTAAAGCATATGGTTGGCTTAGCTTGTATGGTTAGTTTAGTTCAAATCATGTCTTCTGTTCAAGGCAACCGACCTCGCAGAGGTTGTGCTACTTTGGCATCCTTAAAATAGTTGCTATTTGGCTGATGCCCGGTTTCTGAGATACTCGGTTAAGCTAACAATAAAAAATGATTCTTTTTCCGAACTGTCTACGCTATTGGCCTAGTAAGGCTTTTTTTTTAACGTGGGGATATCCCTTATGGATTCGCCACCCTCCCGGGGAGAGGTAAACCCCACGGTGTACCGACAGACCGTTTTGTGGGGGCGGCAAGGGATCGTTCAAGCTAATCGACCTTGTAGAGCCGCCCCGGTGGCCGCCGGGCTCCGACCTATAGAGGGACAGACCGGGTACACACCGGCTGCCCCCTCGTCCGCCGGACCTGTGCTATGAGGAGATGGCCCCCGCGGCCCATCCCCTCAGGTCCGGCTACGGGCCTAGTAAGGCCTAAACAGCTTCACCGGACTACGCTCGGTTAAGCTACCAATAGTTATTAACTCAACAAAGTTATTCATAAGATGAACTGGCAAATGGCCCGTTGAGTTTTACTGGCATTTATCGTATTATTGTGTGTTCAGAAACGCAATTTGACAAGTTATCGAAGCAATAACGCTATTGAACAGATAAATTACAATTAAAGTACCTCAGAAACCTGGCATTAGAGCCTTCAGTGGTCGGTCTAAAAATTCAACGTGACATTTGACAGTCTATGTTATGATTAACTTTGTTGAGTCGATAACTATTGGTAGTTTAACCGAGTACCTCAGAAACCGGCCATAAAAGGTGTAAGTGTATTTGTAGTGTAACCGTGTAATAATCAGATTTTTGTCTGTCTTACAAAGACTATAATATAAATTTCTTTTGACGGAAACAGCATTTGATTTACCTACTGTCGTAACAAAATGATAAATGTACATATACATACATACATACATATAGTCTCGGTACGAATTAATTTTTGTTCCCACGTAGAGCGAAATCAAAGTCACGTAGGGCGGGGAGATGTGGGTGCGCGGGCGACGCGAACGACGTGTGCCGTGATAACGGCGCGATATGCTGCGCCTGCGCAACCCGCTGTTAGGGTTGTCGGATGCATTCAGGTTTTTCATATAATTTTTTTTTCGAACTCTCTGCTCTATTGACCAAAGAAGGTTTTAACAGCTTCACCGGACTACGTATTCTTCATTACTCATTTCTAACTCTATGAACACTAAAAAGCTATATGTCCGACTTCATACATCATCACTATTGCAGAATGTTATTTAATAATTTTTCAATTGGTATTGCAAAACATTTATCAAATATTAGCTGTGCCCGCGACTTCGTCCTCGTCGAACGTTATTATAAAAAAGGAGTTATTAATAAAATCATCTGAATGTATTAAGTCCATTTACTTATCTACTTATCTCTCGTACTTAAGTCGCGTCGTCATTAAAATTACAATAACTTTTGGGTAACGGGTAGACGATGACCTCCGGCCACCGTAGATGGGGCCTGGGGGTGATGGACATGGGCATGTCCGTCGCCCGGGCAGTTAAACTGCACAGGCCCATGTGGTAGAGGCGCATTGTGCCGATGCGACTCCCACAGTTCATCAGGGGGGGTCTAACATCAACTCCCCCCTTGAGGGGGCTACCAACTTGACCCTTCAGACCGCAGTTGGGGCCACTTGGAAGAGGACAACACCGTCGGAGGAGCAGACGTAGTGCCGCTTAGGCAGTTCCTGCTCCCCCGGTGAAAAGGTGTAAGAAGATACCGTGGGGCTTTTGTCCGTGCGACACGGGTATATCCATCCCCTACTGCCCGGCGGGATGGACATCCGTAAGGGATTTCCCCATGAAAAAAAAAGGTATGAATTACTAGTATTTTTATTAGATCACGTGCTCAGGTTGGTCTGTGAAATAACTCTGAAGTCTTACGTAAGCTCTAAATAGAGGGAATCTATGCTTAATTATTTTTGATGACATAAGGGATGGATCATTTAAAAGGTGATTATGTCCCTAATATTAACAATTTTTTTACAAACTCTAAACGAAAGGCTAACCTGCCATTTGACGTCATATAGTTAGTTGTTAAGGTTTTTTATTAAATTAAATGTGTTATTTCTTTGTTTTATATAAATAGTAGCTGGGCCCGTGACTCTTCAAGCGTTTTTATTATGTCCTGCAACTACAATTTTTTGTAATAAATAGTTGATTTACAGCAGATTGCGTGTTCTGTAAATATTCTCCGCTTTTAAATATTTACGCATTCCCATCTTTACGGCATTCGTTTAAACGGTATGGAATCTAATGAGGGGTTATAGTAAAATAGGTTGAATGTAATTTACATTACTTCTCGTTTAAGAAGCGCTCACTTGTCCCAATTTTTATTGTGATCGCTCAAATAAATCGTGGATATTTTATGTAAATAATTATGCATATGTAAAATTACATAGTAAAGATTGTTACACCATAGGTATATATATACGAACTTGATTCAAGTAAACAAAAAAAGGGAATTATCGATCGTGGAAACGATATACAATGGAGTACAAAAGAAAGTTAATCTCAAATTCTATGGCATCGTTCGAGTAATGACGTCTGTCTTCCAGAGTTTTCCCTTCCCTCTATTATTGAAAGGTATAACGCACACTGCGGTGCCTCCAAGAATTTGATAGATATATAGGCACCCATTAGGTATCTTTTTCTTTTATGGTTAGTTAGCTTATATGAAGGTATGCATATCTCTCTTACTAAAGCATATGGTTGGCTTAGCTTGTATGGTTAGTTTAGTTCTTTTTCTTTTATGGTTAGTTAGCTTATATGAAGGTATGCATATCTCTCTTACTAAAGCATATGGTTGGCTTAGCTTGTATGGTTAGTTTAGTTCAAATCATGTCTTCTGTTCAAGGCAACCGACCTCGCAGAGGTTGTGCTACTTTGGCATCCTTAAAATAGTTGCTATTTGGCTGATGCCCGGTTTCTGAGATACTCGGTTAAGCTAACAATAAAAAATGATTCTTTTTCCGAACTGTCTACGCTATTGGCCTAGTAAGGCTTTTTTTTTAACGTGGGGATATCCCTTATGGATTCGCCACCCTCCCGGGGAGAGGTAAACCCCACGGTGTACCGACAGACCGTTTTGTGGGGGCGGCAAGGGATCGTTCAAGCTAATCGACCTTGTAGAGCCGCCCCGGTGGCCGCCGGGCTCCGACCTATAGAGGGACAGACCGGGTACACACCGGCTGCCCCCTCGTCCGCCGGACCTGTGCTATGAGGAGATGGCCCCCGCGGCCCAAACGAAACGCAACAATGCAAGCACTGTTACTTCACATCGGTTTTCTGTAAAAGGGTAGTACTACTCCGGGCGAGCCGACCCATTCATGCTGAAACCAGTAGTAGCTTCAGCGTGGCTCTACCACCTACAGCTACACCTCTTATTACTTAGTTATTTCCACAGAAGTCACAACAATATACATTTGAGGTACATTTATACATATAAACAAACTAGTTATAGATAAAGATCTATATTTTGAAGCGGCGATAGCTCAGTGGTTAGCCTTCTATGTGAAAATGGAGATTCGAATCCTTGCGAATATTAGATGGAGTTTTCAGCGAAGGTAAACTTCGCAATGAAACCTTAGCATGATAACAGGGTTTTTTAAGTCCATCTAGCAAGCTACATAGATCAAATTGGAAATGTGTCGCCAAGCAACTGTTGGTGTGTTCCGGCATCTGCACTTGAGAGAGAGTTCCCTCTATGTTCAGCGTCTTAACCACCTTAGACCACAAAACACTAACCTACTAAGTATATAAAATAAAAAGATAATAGAAACAATCGCCTGTTATTTGCCCAGGCGAAACGAATGAACCGATTTTGACAATATTTAATATAAATAATGAATATTATTTAGGCCACATATTGTGCAGTTTTTCTAAAGGAATTGAAAAATAAACCGGTAATAATCAAAACATATGCTCTTCCCATACTTACATGCCGAAGCTTCATCCACTTGTCGCGCTAAAATGAAGATCAAAAGCAATTCCGATAAAGATGTGTCCGCTAGACTAATTCGATATGCCTAAAAACGTAACAGTCCGTTTTCGTTTTTTTTCTCGAACTGTTTGACGTTATTGGCTTGATTTGCCTTCACAGCTTTTTCAAGCTAATAGGGCGAGCGCTTAAAGGCTTTTTGGGTGTGCACGTATGTGTGAGAGATCTGCTATGTGTGTGTTACGCTAGTGACTGAAAAAATTCAGTATCACTGAATCTTCATAGCAGCATGCTCGAGGACTCTATCTCGGTGGATTGAACTTAGGCTTGAGCCGCTGCCGAGGGAGGTCAAAACAAGACGCGTCTAAACAAGTCTTCATTTCAAAAATAAATAAATAACAGGTCCCAATTAATTCGAACAAAACACGCATTTTCTATGAAACAGTAAAACAATTTTCTCTAGAAAGAAGTTATTGACTCTTACTCGTTCCTGAAAACGGTATTGTTAATTCTGAGTACTTGTTATGATACGCGTTATAACAAATTTTTCTCGTATTTTCTTGTTGCCTAACGGCACTTGATACGGTTAATAATCTATATTAATAAGTTTGTACTCAAGTCTGTAGATATCGCTTTTCTTTTCAAAATGTTGTGACAGAAGTCTCTCAGAAACCACACTGATCAAAAGTGAAAATATTCGTATTTCAATGTAACAAATAAAACCAAAAAAATAAAAGGTTTTTTTTTGTTACAGAGTGACGCGGTATTCAATCAATTCCACACGGAAATAACAAAGTAACATTCAACCAAGTACCCACTGAACAATTTAAATTTCTATTTTATATTTGCTAATTTATAAACATTTTATGAATGGGGAGTAACTTCCAAAATTGATATATTCCGAATATTAAAATTATTAGCAATACTTTACAAATTATTACATTTACCTAAATTTTCATAAAATGCAATTATAAATGCATAATAATTACCGCATAAAATATTCGTCCAAAGCCGCATGAAGTTGTTAGTCAATGTATCAAATTTTAAATTTCTTGATACTGATTACTAATACAGGTAAACGACACCTAAATTGTAACGTTCAAATGTTAATTATTTCCAGTACTAAACACGCTAAGATATAACTAAAACTACTGCTTAAATTTGATATTTTCACCTACGTTTTGAGGAAAGCCATAGGTTATACATCACGCTACACCCTTTGGACCAGAGCAATTACCATATAAACTGTAGGTAGAAAAGTATATTATGTGAGAACAAAGTAATATTATAGTTTGTTACTGGTATAACGCCGAGTATTGGGAGCCAAACAAGAGAAGAAAAATTTACGCCACGCTAATGAACGGCGCGCTCTCAAAAAAGGTTCATTTTCACTGTTTTACGGTAAGAATTACAACAAAATTATTGAACTTTGGTAAACATAATATCTAACTATAGATACAATGAACCTTTAACAATGATGTACAGATGATTCCTTTTTTAAATAAATAGGTTTCCATCTAAAAAAAAACAATTCTCCGTGGTCCCCACGCGAAAAGCAGCCTGCTTTTCGGTATGGAAATATCAGTAAGTTTACCTTTTCCTTAATAAAAATAACACCTGCTTATGCATCATATAATCAAGTTTAAACGACATAACATAATATCCAAGTTATCTATACTACGTCTGAGAATTTTTTTTTGGAATAAACAAAATTTTACGGTTTTATGTCAATTACTTAGACCGTAGCTCCTATGGAATAATGTCCAATTTATTTCTTTATTTAGATTCAATTTAAACAACAGTATGGAAGAAGGATTCATGTCGCGACAGACCCTGCTGAGGCGCTGTAGCGAGTGAAAGTGTACGTCGCTTTGCACTCGATTAGAAAAGCAACATCCTGTAGAAATAATTACATATACACTTCACAAAACGTTTTGATCATTTCGAAACACTAACCAATTTTTTATAGTGGTTTATATTTCTAGTAGTAAGGTAATTAGGTAAGGTAATCTGTAATTAGGTTGAAATAAAAATTCCAAGTTTGGTTTTTATTAGGTTAGATTTTTTAATGTTTTGACTGTAAATTGATTTCAGGTACTGTTATTGAACTTCTAGACGGGTAGAAAGACATATGTATGTCGTCTTTGTAGTTCTTTTGTTACTAGTGACGAGAGCATACCACAGTACTTATCAAAGTGAGCTGATGGTAGTCTCCAGAAATTTTTATCGAACTACTTGACGGGTAGAAATAGATATATCTAGTTTGTACTCTTTTCGTTAAGTAATAACAAAAGCATACCGCAGGACTGAACATAATGACCTCATAATGGACTCTCAGAAACGGCTAGGGAGCTCCTTCATGGGTAGAAATAGATATGTCGTATTCGCATTCTCTTTATTATATTTTCATATCTATTCAAAATATATACAATTTATACTAATATATAAAGCTGAAGAGCTTGTTTGTTTGTATAGTTGAACGCACTAATCTTAGGAACTACCTGTCGGATTTGAGAAGTTATTTCGGTGTTAGATAGCTCATTTACCAAGGAATGCTATAGAATATATATCATCACGCTAAGACTAATAGGAGCGGAGCGCCAATGAATAATATTTTAAAATCGGGTTTTTCAAAAGCTTATTGTACGTATGTTTTGTTTCCAATTTTTTATTTATAATCTATTTCGTATTACAAAAATAAAGAGTGTTTATGTAAAATTAAAATAACAACTTCTTGATACAGCTACAAGTAACAAAAAAAAATATTTTTTATTATCGGAATTTTTATATTATTTATTATATTTATATTTGATCTATTTGTTTATTTGTTCTGGGTAATATCCAAAACTGCTGGACCTATTTTAACGAGAATTTTACTGGCAGATATCCGACATTGTAGCGGGTGACATATTCTATTATATTTGTTAAACTGCTACCCGTGCATTCGTCCGTGTGAAATTGATCAAAAATATGGTCTTTACTGTAAACAAGTGCGTGAAACGTGGACTTCAAAAATAAATATACATAATTGAAAGTCATGTGTTTATATATAATCTATATTTATATGAAATTCTATATGAAATCTATATGTACTAAAATTCAATTATTACAATATACTTACTCACCTAGCCCATGAGGAATTAAACATTAATCAGACACTATGACACTTTTCAGCGTAAACTCTACATTTCTAGCTACTCTATACTATACAAAAAATTTGTTACGAGAAAGATACGCATTTAGCCCATGAGAAATGAAACGTTCATTCGATACTGTGAGACTAAAATAGCTCTCACCTGGTCCTTAATATGAAAATTCTAAAGAGAACACATTTATTTATTGTTTTGAGTTTTCACTTCTGCCGACAGTCGTTACGACTGTCTCGACGTTTTTACTTCGCAAAAGCTAGAGTACTAAATGAATACGACGAATCCAAAGGACTATGATAAGCACACAGTCATTGTCATACGAATAATATCGTTGACAATAGATATCGAATACGGCTAATATAATTGAAATGCTAATAATACAAAGCTTTGCCTCACTGCACCTCATTTTAAATTCCTGTTCGTATGTAGCCGCGTTAAGTTATTGCGTCAGAACTCCCAACATTTAGCTGACACTATGACAAGAACTATGACACTAAGCCTTTGAGTGCAAACTCGATGTTTCTAACTATTATCTATACTAAGATTCAGTTAGCATAAATACTGTCTTCACCAAACTTAAAAAAACTAAAACCTTGCCCCTATACTGGGAGATTAAACATTTAAGCACAAACTTGATGTTTCTAGCTATTATCTCGACTATAACCCAGTTACCACAATACTACTATATAGCTTAATATATATTGTTTCTCCTTAGCGTTCAAATAGCTACCTTAAACCATATTTTATTATTTTCAATTGAATGCTAGTCGAGTTCGACTTATATTTAAACGAGCTTCTGTCCGCGATTTCGTCCGCGTGGAATAGTTATTTTGGTCTAACACTAAGACGCAGCGGAAGCTCTCAAAAAGAAAAAACGATTTAGAAAGATTATTCATTGATCTTAAGATTAAGATCTACTTATCTTAGCGCTATGATATATAGCCGCCTTTCGCAATAAAGGAGATATCTAATACTAAAAGAATTTTTGAAATCGGACCAGTAATTCCCGAGATTAGCGCGTTCAACCAAACAAACAAACCCTCCAGCTTTTTTTTTCTTTTTTTATATGGATAGCATAATAGTGTTGTTTTCGAAAACATACTTAAATTTGCCTAAAGGCACCCTAATCAGACAAACATTGAATATTATCAATCATTACTTTTTACGTAGAGAGTATGACAGAAATTAATTTATCAGAGAATATGATTGTAAATGTATTATTTTTATTAGTAAATTTAGTTTCCATGTTAACATTACTTTTGTTCCACAAAGGATGCACCACGTGTAATCCATAAAGTATACAGCGATGATCTAACAGTTGCCCCATCTTAGTTATTTACTGGTTCCTTTAGGGTTGTCGGTAATAGAAAGAAAGAAATATTTTATTCATAGCGCATAAAATAATATATAAGCATACAAGAGTGGGTAAAAATATGCGTATTGGAGCACTATGAAATGGTGTCCAGCTCAGCCTATGCTAAAGTGTTATGAAAAACACTTAGCGTTGATTTTCAGCTGGAAACCAATGCAAGTCACGGTGCGTAAAAAATTAATATAAATTAAAATTATGAAATCTATACTAATATTATAAAGAGATAAAGTTTGTGGGCTTGTGACGTTGTAGAAGGTAATATCTGGGTCTACTACACCGATTTTGACAATTCTTATACCAATAGAAAGCCACGTTATTTGTAAGTGTCATAGGCTATATATTAACCTGAAAAATTATAATACTTTTGTCAAAATCGGTGTAGTAGACCCAGATATTACCTTCTACAACGTCACAAGCCCACAAACTTTATCTCTTTATAATATTAGTATAGATTTCATAATTTTAATTTATATTAATTTTTTACGCACCGTGACTTGCATTGGTTTCCAGCTGAAAATCAACGCTAAGTGTTTTTCATAACACTTTAGCATAGGCTGAGCTGGACACCATTTCATAGTGCTCCAATACGCATATTTTTACCCACTCTTGTATGCTTATATATTATTTTATGCGCTATGAATAAAATATTTCTTTCTTTCTATTACCGACAACCCTAAAGGAACCAGTAAATAACTAAGATGGGGCAACTGTTAGATCATCGCTGTATACTTTATGGATTACACGTGGTGCATCCTTTGTGGAACAAAAGTAATGTTAACATGGAAACTAAATTTACTAATAAAAATAATACATTTACAATCATATTCTCTGATAAATTAATTTCTGTCATACTCTCTACGTAAAAAGTAATGATTGATAATATTCAATGTTTGTCTGATTAGGGTGCCTTTAGGCAAATTTAAGTATGTTTTCGAAAACAACACTATTATGCTATCCATATAAAAAAAGAAAAAAAAAGCTGGAGGGTTTGTTTGTTTGGTTGAACGCGCTAATCTCGGGAATTACTGGTCCGATTTCAAAAATTCTTTTAGTATTAGATATCTCCTTTATTGCGAAAGGCGGCTATATATCATAGCGCTAAGATAAGTAGATCTTAATCTTAAGATCAATGAATAATCTTTCTAAATCGTTTTTTCTTTTTGAGAGCTTCCGCTGCGTCTTAGTGTTAGACCAAAATAACTATTCCACGCGGACGAAATCGCGGACAGAAGCTCGTTTAAATATAAGTCGAACTCGACTAGCATTCAATTGAAAATAATAAAATATGGTTTAAGGTAGCTATTTGAACGCTAAGGAGAAACAATATATATTAAGCTATAACTCAACAATTTATTGCAAACGGTAGTAATTATAATAAATAAGTATGCAATGAATAATAACAAGCAATATACAGCATGAATGGTTAAAGAGTTGTAATATTCTCGGGGGTTACTGAGTAGTCCTTTCTGGTTCTAAATTAATTAACAAAATAGGTGCTTAATATTTGACCTAATTCTCTCGTGAAACGCAAAACTGATATACACTCAACATCAAATTATTTACGCAAAAACGAACTGGTGTAATAAATACCGAATGAATCACAGGCCATGCTAGGCCAAAAGCGTAGTCTGTTCGAGAAAAAAAAACGGTGAATCACACTGTGTCGCGCACTTCGGCCCGTGGCCCGTTTCCCTTTGTTCGACCGTGTGGTATTCCGATAATAAGCAGTTACGTAATGATTAACCTTGAAAAGCGCCCCTTCAATTTTGTTCATTGAACCTAGGTATGATTTTTTTACGTTTAGAAGCGTATCTATAATACTTTAAAAGTTTTAGAACAAACTTTAACTAAGATTCTCTTTGTTGTTTATTAGTATTTTGATATTATTATTTTATATGTTAAATGTGATCATGAACTACCACACGATTGAACGGTGTCACCTATTAAACATTCACCTGGTATAACGAGTAGATGTGCCCAAAAGTGTTTTACCAGTTAAATAGTTAATTGATAATCAGATAATAATTCTATGTTTTAATAAATGGGTGTTTAGAATGTTTTCTACGCTTTTTTTTTTTAATTAATTTAAAATACAATATCTCAGTGACAATATTTCACTTTTAAATCAAAATCATAATTTTTAGAAGCGGTTTTTAAGTTTATTTTTAATTTTTATGCTGACACGGTTATTAAACCAAAAATTCTCTTAAATTATTTTTGTATAATTTCCTGTCTGTACATTGAATAACATAAGCAAATGATCTATTTTACACAACTTATGAAAGATTACGATACGTTTATCCTCTTATAATATCGTGGTAAATAGAAATATATGAAAATTTAATATTCATTCAACCCTTTTCAGTAATAAATTATTAACTTGTTTACTAGTAAATATTACTAAATGGATTTCTTGTTTACCGATATTACTCATTTTAAATGCGAGTTTATGTTTTAGTAAATGATATTTTAACGAGTGCAATTTTATTTAAAGTTTCTGTACGGTTCAATCTCCTAGAATACACCACTTAGACTACATGAGTTTTACGAGTACTAATAATATTAAGGATCTCTTAATAGGATCGGATGCTGAAGATGAAACTCCAATTACGAAGCCCGTCATTAGTTGTTTCTTTAGCAAAAATAATTAGTGGTTATGCATCCTCTTTCTTTTAATAAAGAAAGATGATTTTATAATTTCTATATATATATTGCTATGAATATAAATTTTTACTCATAATGCAAATTTAAAATACTTGCATACTATAAGGGATATAGAAATAAGAGCAATCTATTTGATCTAATTACAGAGCAATTGTAATCAACTCCCTGCTTTGTAAAGTGATATAGTAAGCCATCTTTAGAAGCAACAACTAATTAGTTACCGCCAAAATTTGTTTTCACTAAGTTTAGTAAACTCACTGTAAAAGTATCTAATAGTGACTAAGAAAAAGCATAGGCAACTTAGACACTCTTATGTTACAGTGTCTGGTATTAGGATGTCTTATGTAAACTTTGATGAGATTAATTTAACTAGCCCAGAGGTCGACATTCGACCATAGTTCATTGATTTTTTTGAGTTTGAATTTTATTAGGGTTAATATCATTGTTGAATGTAGAATGAAAAAGGGTAATTAGAACGTAAGAGTAAAATAATACATACAGTCGAGCATTGCAACCTCTTCCGCAACTTTTTTTGAAGTTCTTTATTGACGGATGTCAAATTGTCTTTTTTATTTACATGTGTAATGTGTTACATGTGTAATTTACATGTGTGCATTAGTGTAAGTAATGCATATTTTTATTAATTTAATGTACTTCTAATGCATTTTATATAAAATAAATAGCTTTCTGCACTTCTCCTCCATATAAACTTTAACTATGCCAAATTTCACGTTCATCCGTTCGCGCAATTCCGTTAAAAATGGATACAAAGTTTAGGCTTCACGTATTAATATATAGATTAAGTCATGTACAGACTTACAAAAGAATTATACGTATAAAAACAAACACCTACAACCCTTATTACCGAACCTTACACCTAAAACCATCGGTAGTATTTGCTTAGGGTGTTACGTTCATTAATACCCTTTGCTAAAAGTTACATGTTAAATTGAGATATCTCTTCTTCTATATTAAAAATAGATGTTGGATACTCCGAAATCGATTAATTTTACCATTGTTTGAGTGATTTTAAGTGTGATCTCATTGGAAAAATCTGTTATGGTACCCATTCTATTATAATTCTTCGCTAAGTGGCCCAAAAACATTAACTCATACATTTTTGTACTATTCGATAAAGCCTCATGAGTATTAAACATTTGATCATAGAAAATACTTCTGGACAATCAACTTTGTTAAAGGTCACTACCAGATGGGGCTGTAGAAATTACATTAAATAATAATGGTAACAAATCACGAGAAATTGTCTAAATTGAATATGATAATGTATACTGAACATTCCTATTTTGACAGTCATGTCTAGTAACTAGAGAAACGCGTACAATTTCTATATTAATGAGTAGGTACAAGGTTTTCAGGGGGGCGTTAAAGTTCCTAAGAGGCGACCGTGACTCCCTGTCCTATTTACACCCACCTAACGTACACCCATAATAATACCCGAGCCCGTTTTGAGCATTGAACTGGATATCAAACCGATATACGTCTAGTGGGCGGTATACACGTGACACTGTACACACGTTTGACTTTATTATTCCGTTTAATATAATAAGAGCAAACGTGAATTATATTTATTTTTATTTGATACAGTTAAATGTATATCGAGGTTTGTACCGAGTGCAGAAGACTCTCAACCGAGATAGCAACAAACAAACGGACACGATAATCGCACGGACCTCAGCTTCAGCTGTTACTATATTGTTAACTATACATATTTAAATGATATCAAAAGGCTATTAAAGAGCGGATCACTATGTGAACGATGCTGATGTCTAGAATGAACTGTCTGTGCATCCACAAAAAATGATTGTGACGTGTGATGTATACTAACTATTATATAGATATAATATATATATTATCCTGAAAATCTCAAGTCGAAATTTTAATATTTAGAGTCGCTCCAAATTTTTAAATATCACGTTCGTTGATATTCATATTCAGAAGTAGCTCGAAAAGATATAAAGTACTTGTCTTGGAAACTTTGAAAAATTTGGAGCGACTTTTAAATATTAAAATTTCGACTTGAGATTCTCGGGATCGTTATCATTTTTCTTGTAGAAAAAAATGAAATATTGAGAAAAATAATAAAAAAAAAATGATTTTGACGATTTTGGAATTTTTTAAAAATGTGGTGCGACCCTTAAAAAAATTTTTTTTTGTACTGCCATTTGGTGGCGGGGCTCTTAAAACATTATAAATTTACATATTTTGATACGAGACTCGAAAAAAAAATCGGGTTTTTTGGGCCACCCTAATATATACATATATGTTAAAAATTAAAACCAGATCGAGTTTCTTGCCGGTTCTTCTCGATGACTGAGTTGTTTTCCGCACCAATGGTAGTTTTGACGTTCAAAATATTTTTAATAGAGTATTTTTTTGGTCTTTTGAAAAATATGCATGTATTATATTCAGTTCATCTGACGATTGTTTATCAGAGTTTGATAATCCACTAAATAGAAAAAGGTCTCTTAAAAATTGTACATTCCTACAGTGTTTATGTGTAATTTACAATATAATGGACATTGTATTACTTACCCAGTTAAAACGGCAGCCTTTACTTTTAATATTTAGAGATTACCTCATCAGGATTTCCTACTTCCTATATGATTGACATTGGAAAAAAATTACTTTTGGAATTTTATAACTTCTGAACAGATTATCCAATCCATAAGGTCAGAGCAAATTCACATGGAAAATAAAATGGCACCGGAGATCCTTGATAAGATTGACAAAACCTTTAAGAAAGAGTGGGATTGAGAGATAGATGTCGCAGAACAGGTTATTGCTCTACCTATATAGAGATGTTTGTAACACAGAGCTCATATGGAGAAGATATGCACAGAACATACAGGGCGGTTCATTTAGTCATGGAAATGCAGCTAGAAGAATCTAGGAGATGAAGAACGTGTGCAATCTTTGGTAGAGTATTCCTCTCTAAGCAGATAGCGCTCCCTAGACAAAGATGATTATTACAGGCTGAATGTCTGTAAAATCGATGGTTGTAACATTATAACATTTTTTGTTGAGTTGAGGAAATTCTTTGCAGAAATGTCTCTTTTAAAACCTGGCTGCCCGAAGGGCAACAGTTGCTTCGAAAATAATTGTATCCGATTCTGGGAAAAGATATGTTGGTCGAAGTACAATGACTCCATAATATTGGAAAACTAATCGGGGTACGGGGTAGCCTCTAGCAGTATTAAGGCAGGTAGTAGTCAGTAAATCGGACTATATCGTAAAAGGTAGTCGAGAACGAAATTTGACAACAAATTGGTGACCAGGATAACCAGGTCTTAATTATGGTATGAGCAGAGCTTCATTTTCCGGGTTAAGTTCTGAATTCGCGTTTATCTAGAAAATAAGCAATAGTGGGAGATAGAATAATGATATGCGCATTTCATTGCAGTAACAAATGGGGTTATCATCATCATCATCATTACCCTTATCGCACCTAAGCAGGGTCAGGACAACATGTTTTCTTTTTCCACTCTCTCCTATCAAATGTCATTTTTCGGGAGTAAGGGGTGTCGAATAACATCTAAGACTTGAGATATCCAAGCCAACCTCACCTGACCGTGGTGCACCCTGCTGAATAAACAACGAGGCAAATGGCGAAAGCGGGGTGGTAGGGTTTTACAGCCCCACTGGGTCGCAACCACCATGTATATGGCGAAAAAGCCCATCATAGTGAGTTGCTTCTACGGGTCGCGTTTCGGGATCAGCCTATGCATATCAAGCTTTTTGCTGGCCGGCATGACAGCGGCGACCGGCGATGGATAGTGTGTCACTCGGTGGTCACCATTTTTTTTGGATTGTACTGTGCTTAACATCAGGCACTGTGCAGTAATTTAGCCGTGCAACAATAAAAAAAAACTCTCAGTATTTACACCTTTTACGCACATATCGTTTTTCACACAATCCATCCATACCTTTTTCGGTTTTCGTATATCCGTCCACCATCATACTCAACACTTTTCTAGTTACATGGCTTTCATCTCTCCTCGTGACATGCCCATACCTACTACTCCTCAACTTCACTGTCACTGGTGCCATTTTCAAACTTCGTCTGATATACTTATTCTTAATCTTATCCATTCTAGTCACACCCCACATCCACCTTAACATTCGTATATCTGCCATATGTAAATGTTAAATGGGATTATATAGTACTTTTTATATTAAACTTATAAAAAATAATATACCTACCGCTTCGAGAACCGTTGACAGTATAATTTTACACTTGAATTATCGACAGCAGCGGCAATCGATCACCGCCCATCACCCCCTAGACGTTAACTATAGAATATAGCTTGACATTTTCCATTAACCATAGCCGCTATGGTCTTGGGTCGCTTCCCTCCTTTGCTTTGTTATAAAAGTAAGATGTCCCTCGGACTCAAACTCACTTAGTATAAGACATGTATCCGTCCTATTGTGACATACAGCTGTCCTGTTTTAGCGCATATGTCGAAAATAATTTTCATAAGTTGCAGGTTCTTCAAAACCACGTTTTACATAAGATGACCGGTGCCTCATGGTACGTCCGGAGAGTCGATCTCCATAGGGACCTAGAAATGCTTTCTATCTACTCGTACGTAAAATCACTTTGAAAAAGTCGTGAATCATTCCAGTCCGTTAGTGGTATCCGTCGCAAAATACGAACCTGTACCAAACGCTGCGCATTTTAAAAGAAGTCCACGACATATTTTTACCGACCCTCCCGATGAAAAAACGGCAGTGAACGATCAGTACCAGCCTGTCTCTCCAAACAAACCATATTCACGACCACGCCTGTGTAACCACAAATCACGCCACCGTGGTCTGGGGGTCAATTTCGGTCCCGCAAAGCAGATTAGGAACTCCCTCCCTCCCTCAGAAGATTCCCTCGGCGTGGAGCCCATGAGTGCGCTGCTCGCGCGATACATTGACACAAAATCTTATATCACTGTGATAACATTACACATTACACGTTACACACGCTTATACGTGCAAGTGGAAGAGTTTTATTTTATTTCCCTTATCAAACTGAAAGAGTTTAGAAAATTATCCGATACGAAATATATATAAGAGTTGTTAAGGTATTGTATGCTTATTACACGTATATGTTTCAATAACTCATATATGTATGAATAGTTAGTTTAGCTTAGGTTAGCTCAGATAGGTCGCGAATTGCATGTATCAGGCAAAAGCCCAAGCCAAGGTGTGCGCTGCACCCTTGAGGTAGTTGTCAAATAAAATCAGCTGAGTGCCTTAAGCGCTCGCCTTAGTATTCCGGTGAAGCTGTTAAAACCTTGCTAGGTCAATAGCGTAGTAAGTTCGAAAAAAAAGATACATCTTACAAAATTAATAATATAGCCAAAATATTATGTAAACAACTAAAACTTCTTTTAATACCTACCACGAAACCATTCATTAATACATATGTTTTAGAAACATTTAATTGCTTATTTTTAAATAGGAAAGATTACCTGTAATTTTATTCTTAACATATAAGGGATATGTTAAAAATATTTAAACAAAAACATAAATAAAGGAAGCAATTATTTTGCACGTAAGCGTACGTGCAGTATCTTTCCCCCACTAATATACTTTTTACTTTTTGCCGGTGAAGCTGTTAAGACCTTGCTAGGTCAATAGCGTAGTCAGTTTGAAAAAAAAACATTAACCCGACAGATAATTATCTTGTGTAATGCAAATATTAAAGCTCTGTTTAAACCGATACGAACGTGAA
Source organism: Antheraea pernyi (assembly GCA_015888305.1). Classification (NCBI taxonomy): domain Eukaryota; kingdom Metazoa; phylum Arthropoda; class Insecta; order Lepidoptera; family Saturniidae; genus Antheraea; species Antheraea pernyi. The sequence goes on from MU160038.1 coordinate 83,884, forward strand.
TTGAACTTGCGTCATATACATTTAATTATGTTTTTAATTACACAGGAAATGTTATTTTTAACTTGTAAACTCTGGACATACATTTGGATGGTTACTATAGACTTGGGATTAGCTAAATTTACACAGATTCGGTGATGAATACGTCAAAAAATAAACTCAAAAAGAATAATTATAACTATGTTAATATAATTTAACTGTAAAATTTTGCAAAAAATATGTAGAAGTAGCTATAAAGACGTTAATTAATTTTGGCATTCTAAGAAAATATTATACATTCATATTATGTATAATCATGATAACACATTCAATTATTTGATTTCTAGGAACGTCTACACGAGGAGACTTTGACTTTTGAATTGTTTCGCAAAATTGTAATGTAATCGATGTAGGTAATTATTTTTTCGAAATGTTATATTTGATATATCTGATATTTTAGCATAAAAAATTTACGTGTCTTAGCAGTCTGTTTAAGAGTGGTAGAGCCACGCTGAAGCTATTGTTGGTTTCAGCATGAATGGGTCGGCTCGTCCGGGATAGTACCACTCTCTCACAGAAAACCGACGTGAAGTAACAGTGCTTGCATTTTTGCGTTTCGTTCGGTCAGTTAGAGCGCCAGAGGCCCACCTCGCTTTCCTCTCCTCTCCCACCTCACTCCCTTACCCCCAAACATAGGCTGGCAACGCACTTTCGACTCCCCTGGTATTGTTCGGCGTCTATGGACGGTAGTGATAACTTAACATCAAGTGACCCACAAGTTCCTTTGACAGTTATGATATTTAAAAAAAAGCAAAATGTTGAAAACATTCCACGAAATAATATTTTAAGCGAATCCAATGGTGAATATCAATGATTCTATCTATTAAAAAACTACTAGTTTGCTTGAAGAAGGTGTAGGGCTTTGTCTAAGAGCGTTTGACTAGCTGCCAACCCCAAGTTGTAAATCTATCGCCAAGCACATGTTGGTGTGTTCCGACAGCTGTCTTTACAGCCAGCACCCTATAGGTTTAGCGTGTTAACCCTAACAACTACAAATTATAAAAAAATTGAGCCAACTGGCACCGCCTGGCAGATATGAAACATCTAAATAGTTTTATATAAGTTATATGCCTAAAGAACAGATTCCGACAGGAATCAGCTATGGCATAATGAAAAGATACAGCGTTACAAATTTGTTCCATAAAATAATAACTATTTATTTAATTTATGACATAAATATTCAATTTTATTCAATACAAAATACAAAAATTTAACTAGGCGCAGGCGCGGTGTGTTTTGCGGCATTTATCAAAGGGCGTTAGGTAGTCGGCACGTGCCGTGTAACACTAGTGTAACGAGTGGCCCACAAAACAATTCGAATCTTATGTTTATACAGATAGGGTTGCAAATATTTTTGAGTATTTCGTTAATAGTGCAAAGTTCGTGGTTTACGTCGCCACGTCGCGCCAAGCCAATAATCAGGTTTACCCGCGCCTATAGGTGTGTCACATTAAAAGAATCCCTTGTGCCTTTGATGAATTATATATTTCTAGTATTATCGCATATTATTATGTCTTATATCCTGTACAGAAAACAATCCATGTTAAATCCTTACCACATTGTATGAGGCAACGATTCTACCTTATCTGTTGTTCGTCAGTGTACCTCCCGTATATAAGTTTATACTTTGAAAAGCATTAAACTGATTTCCATTTTTTTAAATAATATGTATATATTACGTTACATTAGGTAATATATGGATCAAGATATAACATTAAAAGTAAATTAAGTGTATAAAAGATTACTAATATACATTCTGTTGTATTTTTTACCTAATTAATTAAATGCTAACCGATTTAATGCAGAAGATAATAATTTAGAATATAATTAACAAAAAAACGTGTCACCATAAATGTAACTTATGTCTAAATCACAATTATCGCTTTTACCCGATAAAGTAAATTAAAAACGTGCATTTTAAAGTAATTAAGCAATTTTACCCCCATAATTAAATGTATTATTAGTATATTACTAGGCACATCATCAAATTATATCCTAATATTTATCTAATGTTTAGTGTATATAAAACCCCTGTTGTAATATATATATATATATATATTATTATTATAAATTAAACCATATAATGTTCAAACAGTTCTATTAATAGTTCAAATAAAAATAGAATCATGAACAATTGACGAAGATATCAATAAATATACCTGAGAGATAACAGAATACATAATTTTCTTTTTTTAAGTCGGTTAGAGTAGGTGAAGCTAAGACCTTGAATGAAAACACCCTGATGAAGTCGCGGGAAAGAACCAGCATAGTACATTTTAGTAATATTTACTAACAATCACCTGCAAATAAAACCTAATAACAATAAATTTCATTCTAGCGCCATCTACTCGTCAGAAATGGATACCATAAATAATCACTCAAGGAAAAAGCAGGTGCGCCAAATTAAAGATTTTGTGTTTTTGGCGAGGAACTGAGAATGTCATGTAGTGGAATTTATATTGTATTCATAATGTTTTGTTATTTGGCTGTATATTTTGTAATATTGGCGATGTTTTATGTAATATAGTTTGGTTATTGTGGACAAGTTAAGTGGGTGGGAAATAATACCGCTGAGCATGGATCCTGACTTCCCACAAAAACTCCCTGGAAAGTTCTAACAAGAGCGCCACCATCTTATTAAGACATTAAAATGATTGAGAGAAACTTGTAATATAATTATCTATTCGACAATGGAAATAATAATGCACGAGAATGATTTCTAAGAAAAAAATATAATATTCAATACAACGATATTAGACATATATCAACATCCATTCTTCTACTTCTATAACGTAGTGTTCACTATTTAACTTCAACTAGTACGATCAGTTTGTTCTTATAAAATAACAATAAAATAATCATTTCTACAAAAATTAATTAATACTTATAGCGATAAATCCACCGTCAGCTAAGATAATAACTTATAATTCAGTAACAAAGTCGATTGTTTTTTTCCTAGATGATACGTGAGTTTCACGAACCACGGTGAGTTGTATTGAACTGGTCATTTCACACTCACAGAAACACACATAATTACATTTATTCGACAGTCCACGATTTTTTGTTAACTACAAATTATCAACGAATGAAATTATTTTGAGGAGGTCGTGATTGCAGGCTGACGGGTGACGCTGCATTTTCGTCTTAGACGTACCCTTATTCTCAAAAACATTAGACATTATTTATCGACATTTATTTTATCGACATCGCTATTAATATTATATTTTGAAAACCCATTGGTCCCTTTGTCCTTCGTCCGCATTACGATATAAAACGTAATAACAATTGCAAATTGTTGCAAAATTGTAAATTCGTAGTATAAACGTTGTACAAAAAGGTGTGCCAACGTCAATTGTGTTCGTTCCAATGATGTTGAAGTTTATTAATCTCAGATATAACAACATACAGTTGTATATATATATATATAGATATGACGTGTCAAACTATATGTATATCAAATTTTGAATGTTTCAACCAATAAATACATACATACAATTAATACACTAGCTGTGTCCGCGGCTTCACACGCACTTGTTGTTTTTTATCTATATATAAATAATCGAAATAAAAGCGGTTCA
>MU160038.1:87507-103181 GCA_015888305.1 Antheraea pernyi
CCGTTTTTCTTTTATTTAATAATTATTCGTGAGTTTTAGTGTCCACTAAAATAAATCTTAAATAGTTTTTTAACCGGAACCTTTATGTATAAGTCTTTCTCGTTATAATTTTCACTCGTACAATCTGCAATAATTGTAGTGTCCTCGATATAGTCAGAAAACAGAGAATAATGTATATATAAAAAAGTAAAGATTTTTTTTTTGTACCTTTTATTATAGTCGAGTTCACTAAGCGATCACCAGTTAATAGTTAAAGTAATAAATACTTGGTAAAAGGAATAGTGCCAAAATATATTTATAGTAATTTAATATTATTATAATTTTTATAACGATATGTTGTACGATAAAAAAAGTTGGTATGTTGCAGCGCGATCTAGTGGCGGGTTATAATAAATTACATAACATAAATACCCTCGAAACAATAGAAGACTTGAGTATGCCAACTTTCATGGTGCCCAAACGGCTTATCAATTCCAGATATAACAATATACATTTTTGTTGTATATAAATAAATTTGTATAAAATATTATATCCAAATATCAGCTAACAATTTGTAAGATACATTAAACATTTTAAATAGTAAAAAAAAACGTTAGTTTCTTTAGACTTTTATCTCACACACCTGTGATATGATATTAACAGCGGTCTTAAGAATAAACCCACAAATCACCGGTGGCGTCAGACCACGTTGGAAACAACACGCAATGGCAGGTGAATGACGAGCTTTTGTAAAGACAGGACCCGCGTTAAATACTTCAAACTTATGCCTTTTATGTCTTAAGTTTTTAATATATCATTTCTTTAATATTCCAGCAATATCGTTGCCTTCGCCTTCTGTGTGGAAACCAGCTGTACCGTTTTTTACTATTATCATTTCTTGTAAAGAATAAATGAGTTATATTTTTATGACTTCGCTTGAAATGTAGACAAGTTGATATACAGCAGCGCTATTTAATAGAGAGTTACATTAAAATGAATAGCATAAAGACCTTCTCCATGAATAAATATTTAGATGTGAAACCATTTTGAACTGATTTTAAAGTTTATCAATTAAAATACATATAAAAAAAATGTAAATCTAACGTGTCTGTACTTTTTAGATTTTAATTAAAAAAATAGTTGCAGGTGTCTTGGAATAAAATACATTTCAATCATTTTTAGACATGTTTGTCTGTCTGTTTGTTTGAACACGCATCACTGCTAAAGTACTACGTTCACGATGAAACCTTTTCAAGATAATCATAAAACATATCCTCGAGTAACATTTAGTGTTAGTTCCATTAAAATCGTTTCACTATATCAAAAGTTATTGTATTTTTAATGACGACGCGACTTAAGTACGAGAGAGAAGTAGATAAATAATTGTACTTAATAGATTTAGGGGATTGTAATAGTCACTGTTCTTTTTTTATATTATGTTTCACGAGGACGGAATCACGGGCATAGCGAGTCTCAAATATATCAGTCAACAAGTATATAATATTGTTATTTAATTCTGTATTGTTATAACACTTGTCATCTTTTTCTTTTTAAGTGATCACCAACGTCCATAGACATTAGCAACACCAAGGGAGCCGCAAGTGTGTTGCCAGCCTGTGTATGGGGGAGGGGTAGGGAAAGAAGAAAAGGGAAGGGAAACGGGGGAAGGAGGTGGGCCTCCGGCACTCTCACTAACCGCACGAAACGCAAGCACTGTTACTTTTTACGTCGGTGTTCTGGGAGAGGGTGATACTACCCCGGACGAGCCGACCCATTCATACTGAAACTAGTAATACCTACAGAGTGGCACTAGCACCTTCAGTTTAGGACCCAATTTACTTATAAAATAAGTAGCCGAGAGACCATCTGCGAAAGTAGTCCGGTGAAACTATTAAGGCCTTGCTAGGCCAATAGCGTATTGAGTTCGACAAAAAAAACAATCTACAAATAAGTACACATCGTATGGTTATCGTTCTATGTTGTTAAGGTGGCGTCCATTAATTAGGCAAGGAAAAGGTGAATCTTACTTAATCTCACGTGGGAGAGAGAGAGAGTTTCAGAAAATATCACCTATTTTTTTTTCGGGCAAAAGTAGTGCACAGATGTGCAAAAATCAGATTAATTTAAAGGATGACATGTTTCTAAACTAAAATATGCCAAAATCTGTCAATTATTTTAAGTATATATTTTAATAGATCTCATTTGGGTATTATTTAATGTTATCACTGTGGTTTTATATTATATTACAATGTAAACAATCTCAAAAACTAGTGTTTAATAGTTTTATTCAAAACAATAACGCAAGTGGTATTTTTCTGAACCCATTTACTTCTCTTGTTTAATTCGCGTCTTAAGTGGCAATACTTAAGTAACTTAAGTATAAGTACCTAAGTGACAATATCCAGACACACCAATACTTGTATCTATTATACCATTGTGGTAGGTTCACCCATCGGGCCGTGAACATTATGAATTAAAACCTAAAAACGACTATAAAAAACAATGATGAAAGCGCCCTAAAGAATTTCGAGTTACTAACATAGATTTATATAATACCTAATTATATAAAATAGCAGATAACAATAGGTGTGAACCAAGAGACTGCAGGAAAATTAATAAATTATATAAGAAAAGATCTCAAGACCCAACAAACTAAAACCCAGTCACTATGATTAGTTTATCACCATGCATATAATATTCCCAACTCACTCACATACATGTTTTTACATCCTTCCCCCGTCGGACACAATTACATTATTAATTACATATGTTTAAAATTATTGCCTACTTTATTACTAAACTATACATTTCTTTGTTCATCTGCAGTATTCTACTATCGAGTATTGACTACACAGGTCAACTACTCATCTTCCACGAGATCTCGGAGTTCTCGGCATACGAAGAAACCGCCCGAAATCCTCTTCTAGGATCCGTCACTGCAATACGTAGGTTTCCAGCCATCGCGGCTACATTGCAACGGCTCGCGCGCGCAGCTGTTCAAAATAAATAACTCACATAAGATAGAGTGAATCGCGTATTTACGTCTATCTTCCCCTAAAAATGACCGTTCAATAATAATAATTTTTGTTATGTCTATTTTTAGATTTCGGCGCCGTCACCGTAAAGTAAATTTAAATTTGATCTTATTAAATGCGTGTTGCGCCCGCGCTTTTGTAATCGATCCTTTTGAGTTCCCGCACACATCGCGGTTCTCAGTAATATTTCGAGCCTAGGTCGTCCCCGCGCGGAGCCCTCGTGATATTATTTTCGCGATACAGTGACTCATCTACATCACTTGAACACACATATGAGATTATCTCTCTCACACACGTGCACATATATACACATGGTGGGAGGGTTTTGTTTTCTTCCCTCTTCGAACTGAATCGAATAGTTTTAGTTCGTTTCATTCCGATATACACGTATTCATTTGTGAATCATGCAATTTCGACTGTATGGTTCACAAATGTATATATGTATGAATAGCTTAGAATAGTTAGCTAGGTCAGACGTGACTTTTTCCAGGTAACATCCCAAGCCGAGGTGCGCATGCGCTCTTGTGTATGTTACCTAAAAACCAAATCGGCTGAGTGCCTTAAGCGCTCGTCCTATTAGTCCGGTGAAGCTGTAAAGACCCTGCAGGGTCAATAGCGTAGTCAGTTCGAGGAAAAAAAAAAAACTGCAGTATTCTATTCTTGAACCATGGGGTCGATTTTCACACATTTTGTGTTTGTCTCACAGGTACAAATAACTCTTAATTTAAAGTAAAAGTACCGTGTGTATGACTGTACCACAAAATGAAATCATTAATTAGCCTTTACTTTTATACTATTACGTCAATTAAATATATACGAAATGATAATTGAGTCGTTTGATATAGTAGAAGTGGCTGCTAACTAATATAACCACTGCATTTGAATTTTATGAACAGCAATGGGTCATGCTGGCAACACGGTCGCACACTGATAAATAATTTACCAGTAATTAATTAGTTTAATTAAATATAAACAAGTTTCATACTCTTCGCCTGATGCTCCCGTCTTTATAATTGAGCGACAAAAAAGATCTCTGACTAACATTAGTCATCCGATCGAGATATCACAATCACCAAGAACATACTTGGTAATTTTTAGTTGATGGAAAATTAAAAAACAATAATTTTGTATTGACACAGGCACACACATTATTTTGTTCTATAGTTTTCAACGAAACATCGCCAGTATATACTATAGGGTGTCCGTTATTTACCAAGTTGACTATTATGGCTTGGGTATCGTTCAAACCGTTACTATATTTTTTATTAGGAAAAACGGTAAATATAAATTTTGACTCTTTCAAAATATACAGATTAAATTTTTGACGATCATATCAAAATTTCTCCATCCCAAGTGATCACAGTATATATATGGAGAATTAATAATATATGGTAAGTTATTCAATAAAAAAAGCAAAATAAAAATTAATTTCTAAAAAGTGAAAAAGTCTCATGTGAAACGAATGAGAAATGTATCGTCATTTAGGCACGGTTAAACGACATCGGGTTTTTTTTCTTAAATATTTATTAATCTATTAACTAAGGATTTGAACGATACCCAAGTAAAAAAAAACAGCTTGGTAAATAACGGATACCCTAAAGTTCTCTCACTATTCACTTATTCATATTCGGTTGGAATACAATTCCTTTTTTTACGCCTTATTAAATTAAATATGCCCCTTTCTATATAACAATTCAAAAATCGAATTAAAGTGTGAAATTCGCATACCCATAAAAAAGTACGATACGATACGAAAAAGTACAAGAGAACCCATAAACTTTTCATAGTTCAACATTTCGAAATTATTAAGGAAATATTAAAATTATCAAACAATAACATACTAATTTATTTATTGATCTGTCCCAACGATACAAACTGAACCATGACCATTGAAACAAGAACCCAAAATTTGGTACCGTTTAGCACAACTTCCTGGTTTTGAAGCATTGATAGATTATTACCTCTCACGTGATTTCAGCAAAGTCAACCCTCCATGTGTCGAATAGGTTTTATATATATTTGCACATTTAACCACAACCTCACATAATATTAAATGTAGATATTACTGAGATAGTACTGAGATAGTAAACGCTAAGCCTACAGATGTATTGGTATTCTAGTGCAGCTACCAGAATATACGTATAAGTGATGGCGTTAAATAACTTGAGGTTGTAACTAACTAAACAGGTAATGGAAAAAGCCATTACCATGCTATATTTCATCACGGCGTTTTCTTTTATTCTAAACTTGGACTCATTGACGATTGATGTTGTATCCAAACTTGAGGTATCATCGCTAGTTTTAGGCTACGTCCCTTTTCTGTTTTTTTTTTTATAGAAAATCCGAACAGTGGAAGCGGTGCATTTTGCAACTCCGACGGTCTTCCATTCAGTAATAGGTTTCCATAAACTCTCTAATTATTATCAGAATTTCCAATCAGATCCTACATCTTACGGAGCATTTATTTTTCAGCTACTAAAAATGTACCTACTCTATTTCTTATTCAACATCAAAAATACTTTATTCAATTTAGGATGAGAATGCGCGTATGAACGCCAAAGCTACTCAGTAATATTTCGAGCCTAGGTCGTCCCCGCGCGGAGCCCTCGTGATATTATTTTCGCGATACAGTGACTCATCTACATCACTTGAACACACATATGAGATCATCTCTCTCACACACGTGCACATACATACACATGGTGGGAGGGTTTTGTTTTTTTTCCTTCAACGAACTGAATCCAATTACTTTTAGTTCGTTTCATTCCGATATACACGTATTCATTTGTGAATCATGCAATTTCGACTGTATGGTTCACAAATGTATATATGTATGAATAGCTTAGAATAGTTAGCTAGGTCAGACGTGACTTTTTCCAGGTAACATCCCAAGCCGAGGTGCGCATGCGCTCTTGTGTATGTTACCTAAAAACCAAATCGGCTGAGTGCCTTAAGCGCTCGTCCTATTAGTCCGGTGAAGCTGTAAAGACCCTGCAGGGTCAATAGCGTAGTCAGTTCGAGGAAAAAAAAAAAACTGCAGTATTCTATTCTTGAACCATGGGGTCGATTTTCACACATTTTGTGTTTGTCTCACAGGTACAAATAACTCTTAATTTAAAGTAAAAGTACCGTGTGTATGACTGTACCACAAAATGAAATCATTAATTAGCCTTTACTTTTATACTATTACGTCAATTAAATATATACGAAATGATAATTGAGTCGTTTGATATAGTAGAAGTGGCTGCTAACTAATATAACCACTGCATTTGAATTTTATGAACAGCAATGGGTCATGCTGGCAACACGGTCGCACACTGATAAATAATTTACCAGTAATTAATTAGTTTAATTAAATATAAACAAGTTTCATACTCTTCGCCTGATGCTCCCGTCTTTATAATTGAGCGACAAAAAAGATCTCTGACTAACATTAGTCATCCGATCGAGATATCACAATCACCAAGAACATACTTGGTAATTTTTAGTCGGTGGAAAATTAATATAATAATTTTGTATTGACACAGGCACACACATTATTTTGTTCTATAGTTTTCTACGAAACATCGCCAGTATATACTATAGGGTGTCCGTTATTTACCAAGTTGACTATTATGGGTTGGGTATCATCGTTCAAACCGTTACTCAATTTTTTTTTAGGAAAAACGGTAATTATAAATTTTGACACTTTCAAAATATACAGATTAAATTTTTGACGATCATATCAAAATTTCTCTATCCCAAGTGATCACAGTATATATATGGAGAATTAATAATATATGGTAAGTTATTCAATAACACAAGCAAAATAAAAATTAGTTTCTAAAAAGTGAAAAAGACTCATGTTAAACGAATGAGAAATGTATCGTCATTTAGGCACGGTTAAACGGCATCGGGTTTTTTTTTCTTAAATATTTATTAATCTATTAACTAAGGATTTGAACGATACCCAAGTAAAAAAAAACAGCTTGGTAAATAACGGATACCCTAAAGTTCTCTCACTATTCACTTATTCATATTCGGTTGGAATACAACTCCTTTTTTTACGCCTTATTAAATTAAATATGCCCCTTTCTATATAACAATTCAAAAATCGAATTAAAGTGTGAAATTCGCATACCCATAAAAAAGTACGATACGATACGAAAAAGTACAAGAGAACCCATAAACTTTTCATAGTTCAACATTTCGAAATTATTAAGGAAATATTAAAATTATCAAACAATAACATACTGATTTATTTATTGATCTGTCCCAACGATACAAACTGAACCATGACCATTGAAACAAGAACCCAAAATTTGGCACCGTTTAGCACAATTTCCTGGTTTTGAAGCATTGGTAGATTATTACCTCTCACGTGATTTCAGCAAAGTCAACCCTCCATGTGTTGGATAGACTTTATATATATTTGCACATTTAACCACAACCTCACATAATATTAACAACTTCCTGGTTTTGAAGCATTGATAGATTATTACCTCTCACGTGATTTCAGCAAAGTCAACCCTCCATGTGTCGAATAGGTTTTATATATATTTGCACATTTAACCACAACCTCACATAATATTAAATGTAGATATTACTGAGATAGTACTGAGATAGTAAACGCTAAGCCTACAGATGTATTGGTATTCTAGTGCAGCTACCAGAATATACGTATAAGTGATGGCGTTAAATAACTTGAGGTTGTAACTAACTAAACAGGTAATGGAAAAAGCCATTACCATGCTATATTTCATCACGGCGTTTTCTTTTATTCTAAACTTGGACTCATTGACGATTGATGTTGTATCCAAACTTGAGGTATCATCGCTAGTTTTAGGCTACGTCCCTTTTCTGTTTTTTTTTTAATAGAAAATCCGAACAGTGTAAGCGGTGCATTTTGCAACTCCGACGGTCTTCCATTCAGTAATAGGTTTCCATAAACTCTCTAATTATGACCAGAATTTCCAATCAGCTCCTGCATCTTACGGAGTATTTATTTTTCAGCTACTAAAAATGTACCTACTCTATTTCTTATTCAACATCAAAAATACTTTATTCAATTTAGGATGAGAATGCGCGTATGAACGCCAAAGCTACCACCGGTTCAGAAAAGAAACCATGTATCTAGAAGAACCGATAAAAAACTCGATCTGGTTTATTTTTTCATAATACATATTTTTATAAGCATTTGGTGGATGCACAGAGATGGCCGTTCATTCGTTAATATTTTATTTAAGGTATTGTTTAAATAAGTAAACTCTGAATTTATTCTTTTTCCCTTAAATATATGCGAAATGTCATCCGCGAAAACAACCATGTTAGCACAGTTATCAACTGATACCGGCAGATTATTTACATTTACCAAAAACAAAAACGGCCCTAAAATAGAACCCTGTGGAACGCCAACTCAAGTCAGTGATCACGCTGACGTTGCCCCGTCTACACTAACTTTGTGACAGCGATCTTTTAAATAGGAGACCAGAAGGGCGATAGAAGCTCCACAAAAACCATAGTGTTTTAAAGTCGAGGATTTAGAGGCGAGAATCCAAAGTCAGCAGCCGGTGTAAACATTAACGTCATTGTAGTTTATTAGCGTTGGACGAATAGCCATTGTAGTCGAAAGAAATATTAAAAATAAAATAATATAAAAATTTTAATTAATAAAAAGATAAAGTTTTGTGTAATTTAATGAAGGAGCCAATTATTTCGTCATTTCATAAAGGTCATCAGGTGGATTGAGGCAGTTATCCGGGCTTATCCCCAAAATCAACTGCAGAACACCCCTGCGTTTCTCGGATTAAAGGGGGAGTACAAAACACCGAACCCTTGCTACCTTTGATGCAGGAATGAATAAAAACTTGGCACCTGTTACTTTTTGTACACAACGTTATATTTCATTGTTATTTTGAGTCGTTAATCCGAGTTCGAATTTTGTCAGATAATTTTTTTCTTTTTTTTTCTATCGCGAATATTTGTGTCCACCATTTTCGTTGTGACTACTGTTGCGATACGATTTTATACCTTTTGATCTTATATCGACATCAACCGATGATATTGACTCTAAACAAGTGTCGACACGTGTTTTAAGTTTAGAATAGGGCACTGACTCAAATAAAGTGTACAAAAATTGCATAACAATCGGTGGAGCCATTTTTACAAAGAGAGATATTATTTATACGTCGTCTCCGTAATTAGCAACTAAATACCTAATAAATTTCACAAATAGCAATAATAAATGTACAAAGCTACAGTTTTTTTGTTCAAGTAAGCGCGTATATCAGTCAAAAAAGTTACACGTTCCTGATGTGGAAGATCTAAATGTTTTAAAACTTCTATTTATGATAGAGGTATGAATTTTTAAAGAGTTATTAATGTGTACGGATGCATCACGGCTTTATTTTAGCTTAACTTACGTTTTCACGGAGCGTTAATTTTATTTTATTCATAAAGCTAAGCGGTCCGGAACTTGGGGTAACGGTAGCCGACGCGCCAATATTGCAAGTAATTAATTTCCTATTAATGTAGAAAAAATGATCAAAAGCTACCTTTATTGAATAACTACTCCTTGCTTTTGAATCTCTATTTAAAATATAAATATATGTATATATATCATAGGAGGCAAAGGAACAGATGGTTCACCTGATGTTAATTGATCACCGCTGTCATTAGACATAAGCAACACCAGGGGAGTCGCAAGTGCGTTGCCAGCCTGTGTTTGGGGGAGGGGCGGGGAAGAGTAGCGGAAGGGGATAGAAGGGATAGGAAAAGAGGAGAGGTGGGCCTTCGGCGCTTTCACTGACCGAACGAAACGCAATAATGCAAGCACTATTACTTCACGTCGATGTTTCTGTGAGAGGGTTGTAGTACCTCGGGCGAGCCGACCCATTCATGCTGAAACCAGCGTGGCTCTACCACCTACAAATTAATATTAAATTTACGTATATAATATTAAGTTAATATTATACCATATTATAACATTATATAATATAATAACATATAATATTAAGGTCAAAGCAAATAAGCAACAACAAGTTCTGTATAATACAAAACTTTTGCATAAGGTGCCGACCACGTGACTGATACTTCACTGACATAGGCATTCATAGTAAAGTTCAACTCGATAATGGTCTCCGAAACCACCCTTATTCCACTAAATTATACCCCTACAAAACGGCCTACGTATTCACTTAGCGTCTTTCAGATCAGAAGCTACACTTTATGACATTACAATGGTCCGCTTATAATGTTCCTAGAATAATGTTAAATACCTTCCTCAGTCAATATACTAATATGCAAAAATATCATTTTAAATCTGACGAATAGTCCCAAACATTAGCGCATTCAAACAAACAGAAATACAAATAATCTTTTAAACTCTATAATATTCGTAAAGACAAAACATGTCAAAAAAACGTTCTTCTAATTGCAATCTAACTGATACCCGCGAGTTTCTTCTCGTGAATATGTTTTTGAGGTGAAAAGTTCTTTAGGCGCGTTGAGCACTTTTTTGGGCGAACATAAATCATGGAACTCGCGTCATCGTCACCGAACGCTTTCCATGAACTATATGTATACTCTGTATATATGTGCACTTTTTGGGTGAACATAAAGCGTTTAACTCGCGTCATCGTCACCGCACGCTTCCCATGAGCTACACATATGTATAGTCCGAGTCAAATTTTTTGGCCGCTCTGAATATAGCTTTCAATTTAATTTAATAATTCAAATTAGGCTTCGAGCATAGTACAGTCAAGAAGTGAATACAAAACAAATACAAAATATTAATATATGAATTTAACATTGACATTTAATAAATAATCTTTGTTTTGATATTAAACATTTAGAATATTTACAAAAGATTATAGATAAAAATGAACATATAATAAAAATTGAATCATTACTGAGGTAATAAATCAACAGTAAAAACTAGAAATGGACTATAGTAGCCGAACAATAGAATAATAGACAAAGTTAGAATATTAACAGTTCGCAACATCATGTATTTATTTATAGTATTTATATATAGTTATAATTAAATCCAAATAACATTTATTGGAGAGTTTTGGGTTATCGCGTACTTTAATTGAATGATCCCCTTATACAGTATTTGTTTCTATCTGTGGCACATATCTTGTAGCGTATATGTATATATGTGTTATTCTAAATAAAATACCTTCATAATAAATAACTAATTTGTAATAAATAACGCCCTTCGTAGAAACATATTTTTTTTGAAGTGGGGTCTTCTAATTATAACAGATACACAATAGAAGAAGTAAAGAACGAAAATAGCAATAACACGTAATTAACAACAACAAAACTATTCTGATTGCGACTGTACAACTGTGCGACTGTACTGTAGTAACGACAGGAGACATGTGTCAACTTCGGTGAAATAGGGGGCGAGTACGTGCGGGCGAGCCTGCTCCTCTTTCTGCGACTTGTGCGTCCCTCTGATACCTAAATTTGTGTTCTGCGCATATACTTCAGGGCGGCTAAAAAGTTTGACGCAGACTATATACTGTTTTATTATCAGGACGGGACAACGTCCGCTGGGCCCGCCAGTTTTAAATAATTCAGAATATAATTAATTTCAAAATTCAAAACATAATTCAGTTATTCCATTGTTCTGAGTTTTCACTTCTCTCGGCAGTCTTTGAGACTGCTTCGAGTTTTTTCTCGGTGATCTTATAATATGTAGTTTATAAATTATAAACTCAAATGTGAGTTTGTTCGTTACACTTTCACGGCATAACTACTCAAGCAATCATTATGACATTTTGAACACACCTTGTCAAGGATACAGAAAATGAAAATACTATTCAGAAGGAATAGATTAAATATAGATTAATACAACGAAGCCGCTAACAAAAGCTAGTCTGGAATAAAAGTGAAAATTTTATAATAATGTTAGTATAATGATACCTTTTTGCAGTTAAATTCTAAAGGAAACATATTCATTTTTATCTTCTTGGAGGTTCGTATTTCTTTTCATTGTAGCCCGACAAAATAACAACATTGTCTTACGGTTATAGTTGTTACACTTTAATAATTGTTTTCCTCCCACCATATTCACTATTGCAAATAATTTTATTTTGTTCACAAATCGCACGTTGTAGCCGACATAAACAGTTCTTCTCACATGCTAATTAAGGTGTTGCGCTCATGCTGACAGCTGACTATTTTTCACGTCTGGCGGGGTGGCAAATAATTTTATTTTTCTCACAAATCGCACGTTGTAGCCGACATAAACAGTTGTTCTCACATACTAATTAAGGTGTTGTGCTCATGCTGCTGACTATTTTTCACGTCTGGCGGGATGTTTCGCTATTAAAATGTGTTTGGCTGATGAAATATAATATTGTGATATTTATCAGAAAAAAATATACAAAAATTAAGCATTTAAAAATAAGTGAAATTCATTCATTTTTTTGTCTACTTTAAAGTGTCTGAAAGAAGTTGTGGCCCGCGGAAAGTGTCTGGCGATACTGGACACTACTCTGAAGTGATATCTTACAAAACACAAAAGAAATTATCCGACACGAAATACATATAAGAGGCGTATATGCTTGGTACACATATATCTCACTAATTTATATACGTATGAACATGTAGCTTAGCTTAGGTTAACTCCGCGAATTGCATAAACTAGGCAACAGCCCAAACCAAGGTGTGCCGTGCATAATTGTCAAAATTAAATCTGCTGAGTGCCTTAAGCGCTCGCCTTAGTAGTCCAGTGAAGCTGTTAAGGCCTTACAAAGTCAATAGAGTAGACAGTACGATAAAAAAAAATTTAGAACATAGGTATATAAAAAACAGCCATTTAAATCTAAGTAAAGTAGCTCTTATTTTTAGTCACCGTTCTCACCTGGTATTATATAACATTGGCCACAGACCGAAACTGAGTAAGTTCACAAGCGTTCTAAGTACATGAAACACTATTCAAAAGGTTTCATATATTTAAAAATGATTTGTGTTTGATATTTCTGGAATCTTGAAGTTGTTAAGCACAGTGCAATTCAAAAACAAACGTCACTGCCTAGAGATCCACCACCCAACAGCAAGCGGTACTACCATGTCTGCCTACAACGAGCGCTTAAAGCACTGAACCATATGGCAACAAGCTCAAGATAGCATGAACACGCCTCGGCTTGGTCTCAAGATTGCACGAACACGCCTCGGTTTGGGCTCAAGATCGCACGAACACGCCTCAGCTTGGACTGAAGATCGCACGAACACGCCTCGGCTTGGGCTGTTGCCTTACATTATCGCGTATCGCCTTGTAAGCTAAATAAACCTTACGTGTGTGCGTTACTGAATGTACATTACACACACACTAATACATGATTTCCTTATCAGGGAGAAAGTAGAATAAATAAAAATAATCATATTAAGTACATAATTTAATTCTATATTTTACTGAAAGTCAAACTTATATAAATATTATATACCATCAACTACTAAGGGTTGCAATGTATTCCGTTTTAAAATAAAAGCGTGAGTTAAATAAATAAAAAAATACAAAGATAGGAACATTTAAACCGTACATATCGGATCAGATACGGGCTGTCATCAGATAAAAGATCGCTTACAATAAACAGTGTTGATGTAATTTCTATGAGATAAAACTCTTACTACGCATCATTATAAATCGTCTGCTGATATTATCGTTATAAGTAATTGAAACCTCGAAACACAGAGAATTGTATAAAATGATTATACAATAGTCAGTTAACACATACACACACAATATTGTTAAAATATTTTTTTTTTTGAACTGACTACGCTATTCACCAAACAAGGTCTTAACAGCTACACCGGACTACACATTGTTAAAATATTACTTGAATTTCATATATCTATATATTATTTGAATAGTATTATGTTAGAATATTATCTTATTCATTCGACTTTTCCTAATTTTTGAAATCCTTTTCATAGGCATTATTAATCACTTAATAAGGTAGACACGTGTGAAAACAATTTTTAAATTTTACCACTTTTGTGATTTTAAAAATATTGCTATACTTTCTTTTTCTATAAAAAAAATGTTTTAAATATTATATTTAAATAACCGCTAAAACATTCCTAGCGTTGGAATGATGTCACACCGTTGTAAACAACACTGCCTTTCTTCAGTATGAATACACCAAAGCGTAATATCGGGACAACGTTTCGGAAGCTGTGACGTCGCGCGCTCTGATTGAGTTTCTCTTCAGTAATAACATATTGTTGGAAATAAATAAAAATGTCGGGTAGTTTTACTGCGTCGGCCCACGTGTTGACGCACTCTTTCGGTGGCCGTCGTATCGTGCGGTGGCTCTGTCCGAACTCGTGTCGGTTATTTAACAAGTGATTAATTGTTAGAATTGATTCTTAGCAGTTTATATTTAAATTGGCCAATTGTCTGTTTTTAATAATCAATAAATGTTAAAAATTGTTAACAATGTTGTTCAAAATTGCTAACAATATATATAACCGGCAACATATATATAATCTCGTATCGAGAGCTAACAAGGTACTTGGATTACGTATATCCCAACCATTTTACAATAATAGGAGTATTATCGTACTTTATAACACCTTAGTCCGAAGCATTCTCGAATATGGTTCTACGATATGGTCCCCTCACTATTCCACTCATATAGAGCTCATAGAAGCCGTTCACGCTCGTTTTATTAGACACTAGCTGTTACCCGCGGCTCCGCACGCGCTTTTTAAAAATTTATTAAAGAAATGTAAAATTGTAAGTGAGTGTGTACATTACAGAAACGCTTTTTCAAAAACATTTGTATCTACGATACGAACGCCATCTACTGTAACATGTAACGTGTACATTAGATATATGAATACTAATAGTATATCGAATGGGATGGGATTTATCACCAGCGACATACCTGGAACTTCAACCTATTATATACCAAACTCAGTGCTCACTAACACTATATAAGAAAGTAATGAAAATTGTAAACTATACATTATCGAACAATATATCTTAAATCTTTTATTTTATAGATAGATATAATATGCCCGTATTGTCGATATACTTAAGTTATTCTTATACGTTGCTATAATAACTGAGTTATGTAGAAGCAAACATGGTAAATAAAACAATATGGCCGCCAAATTGACCAAAAAGATGATATAATTCATATTACATACAAATATATGTCTTTCAATTAAGTATATTTATTCTTGGAGTCAGTAAGGCACACGTCTCACGCAGTTGTAACATATTTTTAATTTCACACGGACGAATACAAAAGTAGTAATCACTACATAGTGTACCAATTCAAATAAAAAAAGAATCATTAAAATCGGTTCACAATTAACTAAAATATCGATTAACATACAAAAAAAAATACATACAACCGAACATAGTAACCTCCTCCTTTTTCGAAGTCGGTTAAAAAAGTCCTCTGTCAGCTTATCTGTTCGCGATAAAGTCAAAAACTACCATTTTCACCAGTTTTTTACCATATTTTCACCAGTAGATAGAATGATAATTTATAGGGAAGGTTTAGGTATAATTTGTCAAGGTTTTCATTTTAGTATCCGTCTCCGTCCGTATAACGTCTTCCGAGCCAGCTAGTTATCTGCCCGTAAAAGCCCCGTGAAAGTCGGTCCAATCAATTAGGAGATAGTAGAATATTGCGGACGAAGTCTTGAGAA
>MU160039.1:9936-62957 GCA_015888305.1 Antheraea pernyi
GATTGCATAGGTGATTACTTCGATTAATACAAATAAAAAATACATGAAAAAAATTCGTTTAAATTTTTTCATACAAAACTGCAATTTCATAGGTAAAGACCTAATATAATAAATATTATGTGCTATATTATCAATAACATCTACGTTATATTAATTCTAGCTTAAATTTGACAACATTACAGTATGTGTATTTCTTTACAGTTTTTTAAAGTATTTCTTTCACTTAGATGTCACCTATTCACTATGTAAATTAATAACAAAGTACTGTCAAATACCTTTATGAATACAAATATGCTGTACTTGTCGATAAGCTCCAGCGTTCTCTAGGAATTTGTGTGTTCCAGCGTAAACATCGAACTTATACCTTTCTCCGAAAACACAACTCGCCGGTGTAAGGATTACGTGTGGTTCTATTAACGCGCCGGTACAGAACAGCATCGCGTGAGAGAAGTAATAAACCTAGATAGAACAATATTTCGTTTTATTTTATGTCTTCAGAAGAATAAGTATTGTTTGCATTTGATATATGAAGTAAATGATGCTAATAACCCAAAAAAAAACTTCTTGAATTTTAAATGTAGTAGGCGAGTTTAAAGTTATAAAGACTGTGATCAGAAAATAGCAGCAAAGATAAATATAACTCATAAATATCCAACACTAGTAACGATCTAAGACAGCTCCTAGCATAGACAATCAATGATAGCTCCGTGATTAGCGTGTTTGGACGTGATCGATTTAGATTAGAGCCCTAACGAATGAACCGAAGTTTTGAGTGAAGGAAAACATCGCGATATAACCTAGCATGATGGTGAGGCTTTTTCTAAGCTTCACTAACCTGCCTAGCTACCACTCTCGAGTTTAAAATCTGTCGCCAAGCAGCTATGGGTATGTTCCGGCAGCTGAACTTGAAAACCAGTATCTCTAGGCTTAGCGTGTTTACCATCTTGTACACAACATCATTTAAAATGAAATGATATTTTTGTATCTATACTAATATATAAAGCTGAAGAGTTTGTTTGTTTGGTTGAACGCGATAATCTCAGGAACTACCAGTCCAATTTGATATCCTTCGGTTTTAGATAGCTCATTTATCGAGGAAGGCTTTAGGCTATATCATCACGCTAAGACCAATAGGAGCGGAGCACCAATGAAGAATGTTTCAAAATCGGGCACTTTTTTCCTTTTGAGAGATTTCATTAGCGTTAGTATTATATACGTTGCCATGGTAACGTGGTAAGTTTCTATCGCAAACTATATTTTGATGAATGGATATGGCTACAAATGACGAAAAAAAAGTTTCTATATAATTATATTTTGTCTGTTTGTTTGTTTGTTCCGGGTAATGTCCAAAACGGCTGGACCTATTTTAACGGGAATTTTACTGGCACATAGCCTAAATTATAGCGGTTGACATATTCTATTTTATTTGTCCACGGCTTCGTCCGCATTGCTATTTCCAAAATGGTTGGACCAATTTTCACGGGGTGTTCACTGGTAGATAGCAGACCCATAAAAAGTCATTTAGGTTTTTTATTCGCCTTCGGCCGCAATGGAATACCCTTGATGCTTGAACTGATTTTCACGGGACTTTCACTGGCAGATAACTCACCTTATTAGAAGTAACTTAGACTATTTTATTTTGTTACTCATGACTTCGTCCGCAATATCCTACTATCTCCTAATCGGATGGACCGACTTTCACGGAACTTTTGCGGGCAGATAACTAGCGGGTTCGGAAGACGTTGTCCCGCCCCGATAATAAAAAGAAAACTTTGACAAATTATACCTAAACCTTCCCCATGAATCATTTTATCTACAGGTGAAAACGGCATGAAAATCCGATCTGTAGTTTTTGATTTTATCGCGAACAGATAAACAGACAGACCAGAGGACTTTCTTTTTAACCGACTTCGGAAAAGGAGGAGCTTACTATTCGGTTGCATGATTTTTTTTTCGTATGTTAATGTAGTGATTGCTGCTACCTGTGTATTCGTCCATGTGAAATTGATCAAAAATATGTTACAACCGCGTGAGACGTGTGTTTTACTGGACTTCAAGAATAAATATATATAATTGAAAGTCATATATTTGTATGTAATTTGAATTATATCATCATTTTGGTCAATTTGGCGGCCATATTGTTTTTTTTACCGCGTTTGCTTCTACATAACTCAGTGATTATAGCAACGTATAAGAATAACTTAAGTATATCGACAATATGGGCATATTATATATATAATAAAAGATATAAGATATATTATTCGATAATGTATACCTCATAATTTTCATTACTTTCTTATATAGTGTTAGTGAGCACTGAGTGTGGTATATAGTAGGTTGAAGTTCCAGGTAAGTTGCTGATGATAAATCCCATCCCATTCGATATACTATTAGTATTCTTATATGTAATGTACACGTTACATGTTACAGTAGCTGGCGTGCGTGTCGTAGTTACAAATGTTTTTGAAAAAGCATTTCTGTAATGTACACACCCATTCACAATTTTACATTTCTTTAATACATTTTTAAAAAGCACGTGCGGATCCGCGGGTAACAGCTAGTAACGTATAAAAGAAAGACAAAGAGATCGTACTTGCTTCTCAGAAAGAAATCCGGTCAATAGCATGAAAAACTTAAAGAGTAAAGAGTATATAATAGTCAAGGAATAACATATAAGTATATTAATAATTATGATCGTGTTAGCCTAATGGTTGTAGCACTAAAAGCCTATATATTATGCAGTTTTAGATACCAGCAATGAAACAGTATGGAATTGTATATGAACACATCGGATCACGCGACCCGACACGTCAAAATAAACAATTCGGAGGTATTTTTACCACATCTACGACAGTGGTCATAATTGAAAAAGATAGAAGCGACCCGCTCCTTCCGTCATTACCATCTTTATTCTGACGCAGGTGTTGTTCATCGATATTATAAAATTATCAAATTAAAAAACTCAAATAAGGTCATTCCTTATACCTCGGATAAATTCATTCAAACCAATTCTGCAAACTGCCTCAATAATTTAATTTTAGGTAAATTTATTAATTTCCATGAAGTGGGACAAGCATTCATCTCTCACAAGCCCCTACATCTTTCGGCACGTCAACAATAACAATATAAAAAATTTATAACAAGCAAGCCTAGCTTTCCTTTCTATAATAAATTAAAATAAAATCGATTCAATAGTTCCAGATAGCAAATCTCTTATTCACGAACTTTTGAATAACTACAACGTTAGATTTTAATATTGACAAATAATAAAGTACTGTGTCTACGACCTTTAGCCTTACCATATACTGGGCTTCTGTTACTTCCGCCTTCATTCCAACAAATCCAGCAGCATTGTTAAAATCTATATCTACTGCAAATAATAGTAATACGCGTTTAAGTAATAAACTATTAACATATCTCATTCATTCTAAAAAATTCATGAACATACACAAAGTGGCGATTCCTCCTATTTGACCTGCGCCCATTTTTAAAATTAGTTTGCCTGTGACAACAGTCAAGTTATGAAATATTTTTCAAATAAAATTTCACGTAATTTCACGTGTTTACTATTTGGATTTTGTGAAAACATAATAAGGAACCACTGAAACGAAACAATAACATGTCATGAAAACTTTAATCATAAAATTTGTTGTACGTTGTTGTTACCAAATTTATTCACGATATTTTAAGAGAATTTGAGATTGTTTGACATATTTCTTCAATGTTCAAAAGTAGCACATTTTTCTACTGCTAGTAGCATTATACAGGCTTATTGGTAATTCGACGTATCCCCGTTAGGAGGCGGCTCTCTCCCTAGCTCTCTCCGCATCCTCTTTTTGCGACATGACGCTTTCATAAAAAGCCACGACAGTATTCCACTCCCTCTCTCCACCGACCATGGAGCGGATCACAGCCGGCAGAGAGAGGTCATTACCCACTACCGCAGTAAGCTCGCGGCGCTCGTTGTTCCAAGCTGGGCATTCCTCTAGGACATGTTGGGAAGTTTCAACATCACAGCCGTCACAGTGGTGGCACCTAGACGTTGGCTCTCTTCTGGCTACCTGGTACAGGTACTTACCAAAGCAACCGTGACCCGTCAGCACCTGTACCAGTCGGAAGGTAAGTGCACCATGTGGTCTATCCACCCACTCAAAGAATACTGGGCGAATTGCCTCTACCGTCAAAACGCCTGCACTTGCTGAGGCCAACCTATCCCTCCACGCAGTCAACATGATCCTTCGAAAAAAGTTTCTCTGTGCCTCCTGCTCTCGTGGCGCGATGGATTTACCTCGCAGGATTCTCTGCGTGCGCCATCTGTACATCTGAGCGTACACATATGTGACCAAATCCCACGGCGGTGTGCTAGCCAGTAGGCACGCCGCCACGCATGATACTGTGCGGTAACCGCGTATTACCCTGACAGTCATAATCCGGTGGACATTCCGCAAAACAGCGAAGTTTGCGGCTGTCAGGGCATCGTGCCACACCGGAGCTCCATATAAGGCCATAGATTTGACCACTCCTAAATTCAGGGAACGGCTCCCGACGCTACCTCCCCCGATGTTGGGTAGGATGCCCGCAAGAGCTGAGGCGGTCCGTTTCACCTTCGGGGCCAACTCAGCGAAATGGTCGTTAAAGGACCAGCGATTGTCCAAAATAAGGCCCAGGTACGTACTTATATTTTGGTACTGACTTGTATTTGGACCCCACTAATGGTCAAATAGATACCGCGTTGAGTAGCTTTGCGTGGGCCGTGAAAGTACATGGCCTCTGTCTTATTAAGAGCCACTTCGAATCCCAATAGACGGATTCTTCGTACGACCTGCGCCATGCTCGCTATTGCCAAACGGGCGGCGTCTCTTACAGTTTCACCACGAACTGTGATGAGCGTGTCATCAGCATAACAAGTCACAGCTGCTCCAGACAGTAGGGCACCTCGCAGCACCCAGTCATACCCGATGTTCCACAGAAACGGACCAAGAACCGACCCCTGAGGAACACCGCACGACATCTCCCTATGGTGGGTGTACCCATCCTGCCCAACGCATGTGTCCTGCCTATCCCTCAAGTAAGACTCAACCAACCTATAGAGATACTGAGGCAACTGGTGATGTTTCAGTCCCTCCAGTATGCATTCCCAGGGGAAGCTGTTGAACGCGTTGGCTATGTCTAATGACACAGCCAACAGCACTCCACCGTGGGAAACGACTTAATCCGAGAGGGCCTTGACGCGTAAGATAATGTCGATCGTCGTCCGACCCTCTCGGAATCCAAACTGTACCTCTGCTAGATTAGGTCCAATACTTTTTTTTATAGTAGCACTACAAAATGACTGCACTGTGCCTGATGATAAGCACAGTACAATCCAAAAACAACGGCGACCACAGAGTGACATATTATCCATCGCCGGTCGCCACTGCCAAATACGGATCAAATGTTGTGTAATATGCCGTGCAATGACACGCTCAAACAGCTTTCCGGCTTCATCTAAAAGAACAATAGGTCTGTGAGCTGAGGAAGAATCCGCCGGGCGACCCGGCTTTCTCAGTAGCACCAAACGCCCTGCCTTCCACTGCTGCGGAAACTGGCCCGACTGTAGGCAAGCGGCGGAAAGTCGCCGAAGTCTATCCCCTAAGGCATCCAGCGGCAACACCAAGGCGTGGCCTGGGATCCCATCAGGCCCAGGGGTAGTGTTCTTGGCCCGAAGCTGACTTACAGCCAGGTCCAATTCTGCAACTGTGATCGAAGGCACCTCTTCATGTACGCTACTCGCGGGTGGGGAAATCCCTTATGGATACGCCACCCTCCCAGAGGAGAGGATGGGTTATGTCCGAGTCGCACGGACTAAAACCCCACGGTGTACCGACAGACCGTTTTGTGGGGGCGGCAAGGGATCGTTCAAGCTAATCAACCTTGTAGATAGTAATCACCCTCATGGACCGCCCGGCGGAAGGTGGCCGCCGGGCTCCTACCTATAGAGGGACAGACCGGGTACACACCGGCTGCCCCCCCTCGTCCGCCGGACCTGTGCAATGAGGAGATGGGCAGACCTAACCGTGAAAGGGGGCATATGTTCTGCCCTTCTCGGAAAAAGCGGAAAGTTGCGGTTAGAGACTCTGGGTGATTGTGTGAGCCCAGGGGCGCAAAAAACCCAGTACCATACGGTAGGGGCGTCCCCACGGATCAGCATCCAAAGACTCCAGGAGGTCCTCCCTTGCCCGAGATTTGGCCCTTCAAATGGCGATCTGCAATGTCTTCTTCGTGTCTTCTACGCGTCATATAGTTGTGCCTCTACAGCTGCATCCCAACCCAAGCATCGCCTGCATCGTACTGGCGCCTTGCAGCCACGTAAACCACACGAAGCTGCGCGATTTCGCTAGACCACCAGTACGCATTTCGTCGTTGTAAGTTTGGTCGAGATCACGGCATGGCGGTGTCGCAAACTCGTGTCATGGCGTCCCTGAACCACCGGGTCTCCGCAACCACATCCACTGGTCCGTCAGGTGTCGAGGGCCAAGAGGCAACTATTGAAGCCTCAACAAGCAAGTCTTGGTTAAGGCGTTTGACGGCCCACCTAGGGGACAATGTGTGGCTCCCGTTGGGAATTGGAGTCGTCGACAAGGAGCAAACATCGAAACGGATATATAGATGATCCGAGAGGGATTCCGTTCCCTCGACGACTTTCCAGTCACGCACACGTTGCGCGACAGCAGGGCTGGCGAAAGTGATATCAATAACAGAGCCACCCTGCTGCCGGACACATGTATTTGTCGACCCTAGATTTAAGATGGAACAGCCGATTTCTAAAGTCTATTCGTGGCGTTGAAGTGCCACCAAAATAGGACAGGGCAGCGTCTGTCCGATGAAGGTTCCTAGTTGGTCCAGGAATGCTTCAAATTCTGTGTAAGTCCGGTTTGGCGAGAAGTACACACTTACTAGCACGAATTCTCTCCACCGTTCTGCAACAAATCCAGTGTCCCTCGCAATTGTTGTCATAATTGGAGACCCAATAGCATTTCTAGATAATGATATCTAGCAGATAATAGATAATTAGCAGCTATTAAGCTGCTGTACCCGACAGATCCCCTACCCAGTTATCTCTAGGAGGGATGTAGTGTGGCTCAGCGACCAATACGACCTGTATATACCACTCGGCAATTGTCTTGAATTAAGAGATCCTGAGCCACAGATGAGTGGTTTATGTTCGACTGCAGAAATCTATGTGCCATATTGATCACTGAGTTTCATTGAGCATCTCGTCCTCAGACACGCTGAAGGTGTCGGGTACAACGACAGCTGCCGAGTCGTTATATAGTTGGGATATTGTGGCTACCCTTTCTTTCCTCTTAGACTTAGTCGTGGGAGCACATGGCTTGCTCCCCAACCGATGATTCGCAGGTATATTTGCTGCAGCACACAGTGAGCAGTGCGGTGCATCTGAACAGCCAGTCGCCTTATAGCCGACTCGCCCGCAACGCAGACACTGCCCACTTCGGTCTTCTTCGGCAGTGCATCGAAGCCTAATGTGCCCGGTTTCGAAGCATCGGAAAACCTTTGAATTTTGGGTTAAAGCAGCTTGACCTATACAGCAACCCAACCGATCAGCAACCTTCCCTCCTGGGTTATCTTTTTGGCTGCCGCCACAGGGCAGCGCACCCAAGCTGTACCAGAGCCATAAGGAGAGCGACGAATTTCCCCAACTCTGACTTGCGATGTAGAGCAAGCTTCTTTTGCCGCTATCGTTGCCACAATCTCTTCCTTGGTTATAGAGTCATCCAGTCCCACCAAGCGCAGCTTTATGCTTTTTGTGGACCTGGACACCTCTACTACACCCTCACCGATATGTTCGTTCAAAACCACCTTTAATCAATCGGTTAACCGGTCAGCTATCTCAGAGCTGGGCGGTCCAGGCACCTCAAGTTTACGTGCTCCGGTGGCCGTCTCCCTGATTTTTACGAAGGGTATCTCTAGGCTGGTCAAGACACTGCCCACTTCGGTCTTCTTCGGCAGTGCATCGAAGCCTAATGTGCCCGGTTTCGAAGCATCGGAAACACGTTTGAATTTTGGGTTAAAGCAGCTTGATCTATACAGCAACCCAACCGATTAGCAACCTTCCCTCCTGGGCTATCTTTTTGGCTGCCGGCGCAGGGCAGCGCACCCAAGCTGTACCAGAGCCATAAGGAGAGCGACGAATTTCCCCAACTCTGACTTGCGATGTAGAGCAAGCTTCTTTTGCCGCTATCGTTGCCACAATCTCTTCCTTGGTTATAGAGTCATCCAGTCCCACTAAGCGCAGCTCTATGCTTTTTGTGGGCCTGGACACCTCTACTACGCCCTCACCGATATGTTCGTTCAAAACCACCTTTAATCTATCGGCTAACCGGTCAGCTTTCTCAGAGCTGGTTGTTCCAGGCACCTCAAGTTTACGTGCTCCGGTGGCCGTTTCCCTGATTTTTACGAAGGGTATCTCTAGGCTGGTCAAATCAACCTTCTCCTTTGCGACAGTGATCACATTCCTATAATCCGTCCCTGCGTTCTCGGCTTCCGACCGAATAGTCAGCACAAATAACTGTATATAATAATTAACACTGAAGTTTACACTTTTGTAAACAAAAGATTTTGAATGTGGATACATGAATATTTAATATCAAAACAAAGATATATAGAATTTTGAATGGAATTAAAAATTGATTCTTTTTTCTAGTATGTATAAGAGACTCATTGAACATCTGTTTGCATAAAGTTAGCTATAAATTACTGAAACGATATTTTTGAATAATATTCATTATAAATAAAATCATTATTAAAACAAATTTACCAAAGTGCAAGAGGCATGCATATTATTCTTTTTTTTCCGAGTTTGTATTTAGTCACTTTATTTGTTGTCTATTCTGGTGAAATTTTATAATAATTTTTTTACTAACTTAATGATGATCAAAAGCTTTGGCTTGGATGACGATAAAAAAAGAAGTGAAAGAAATAAAGAAAAATATTGTTATTTGTTGTCAAAATTTACACACATGTGCTGAAAATGACTATTAAACTTATTTTTAACTAGCTGTACCCGCAGCTCCACACGCATTTTTTAAAAATTGTATTAAAGAAATATAAAATTGTGAGACCATGTACAATTATAGAAATGCCCTTTAAAAACAATTGTAAATACAACACGCACGCCACTTACAGACTACATTAGATATATAAATACACAGCGTGCCAAATGAGGTTTGTCATCAGCAACATATTTCGAACCTTAACCAACAATATAACTACCTCACTGCTCACTTACACTGTATAAGAAACTAATGAAACAATAACTTAAAATATTATTATAAAGATTTACATTCACATTACATTTAATATACATTGCCATTATAATTAAGATTTTGTGACTATACAAAAAATAAACGCTTGTCTGTTCCGCAAGAAATTGTATTATGAAACTCTTTACGTAATACGTTTATAATTTAAGATCTTATTAGGAAGACCTCTATATCATTAAAGTTATTAATAGTTATAATGTCAAAAAATAAGCTGATAATTATTTCTCTTATTAAAAATAAAGAATGAGTTGAAATCTTGTTAAATTTCATTCAGACAAAGTTGCGGGTAACAGCTAGTCTAAAATAGAATAACCTCAATTACTTTTTATAAGATCCGCTATCTGCCTGTGAAAGTCCCGTGAAAATAAGGTCTAACCGTTTTGGAGATAGCACTGCTAGCGAAGCCACGGTTACTAATATAAACTAAAATTGCTTAATTAATTAAATTTAATAAAAAATCTATACCCACTACTAATATTTAATAACTTCAATTTTATCAACAGATATAATAATCGCAAAATTTTACGCGTTCGGCTTGTGACGCATCTTATATCGAATAATTCAACTCACTTCATAAGAGTACGCAATTTTTTTTACGCAATTATTTTACTTCATTAAAATATTAGTATACTTTATGATTCCTACAATTATTGCTAATAATTTTAATAAGTTCTCAATTTTAAAATAACATACGCTCCTCGCGTACTTACAAAATTTCATTAAAACCGATTGAGCTTGAAAGAAATTTTAATTATTTCAGATAACTTTTTTTACGTTTTCTAAAAGTATTATTAACAATTCTTATAATCTAGCATTTTCAAAGTGACTTATATTCTTATGCACAAAATTTCATTCAAACTTAGCTGTGCTCGCAGTACATGCTTTTTTATGCAGTATATATTCTGTAGTCGTTATTTATTCAAAAACTACTGATCGGATTTTTATGCGGTTTTCACTAGTGAATAAAGTGATTCATGAGGAACGTTTAGTATATAATTTGTCAAGGTTTTTTTTATATTCAGGGTGGGACAACGTCTGCCGGTCTCGCTAGTCTATATTCATATTATAAAGAGGTAAAGTTTGTGAGTTTTTGAAGTTGTAGGGAGTAATCTTAGGAACAAGAGGTCCGATTTGAAAAAATATTTCAGTGTTATATAGCTCATTTATCGAGGAAGGCTATAGGCTATATATCACCACGCTAAAAGCAATAGGAGCGGAGCACTAATGAAGAATGTTACAAAAGTGTTTTTTTCCTCTTGAGAGCTTCCGCTGCGTGTTAGCGTTAGCCCAAAGTAACTATTCCACGCGGACGAAGTCGCGGGAAGAGGCTAGTAAATAATAAAGTATAATATCCCGGAATGCAAAGGATCGGTGGTAATCCTAGGTATAAGTAAAATGAATTAATTCTTGTTTTAACAGGATGATCTCGGATCAGTGATAGTTTGCTCAGGCTTCGTTCAAGGTATGATGACTTCAAGGTTAGTGGATCGGCCTTGTGGTGTAGGGTTCGTCGACCTCCAGAAGTTCAGCAAGTTCTTGATGTGCGGTGTTGATGAATCCAGGGATGTTGATGATCACGAAGCATTAATGACATTCGACTACACCGTTTCGAGTTCCGTCAACACCGACTGTCGTCACTCCACCTCCTCGTCGTAATCGTACGGAAACGACGACGGCTAGCGATATGAAAAATACTTCGAAAACAAGTTATTAATGACATTTGGTTTTACTGTTTCAATTGTCTGTCACTAGATGGCGCACTATAGTATTTGTTAATTTTCTTTATCACGGTATCAAGAGTCTTATTTGAAACAATGTACGTGTTTGATGTAATTTAGTTAAATAAGTAGTCCGGTGAATCTGTAACAGCCTAACAGACCAATAGTAGTCAGTTCGAAAAAAAATTTATATAATAAACAGCAATAATAGTAATATCGTATATTAAAAACGAAGATAATGCCAAAACAGTGACATAAAATTAAGGTGGTAGTTATAAGTTATGTATTCAATTACTATAATACCTCCAGAAGTACATAAATATAAAAAGTGTTCAATAAATTTGTAAAAGTTGAAGAGAATATCCGGTACTTACTACATAGACCGAGTAATACAGTTCTCGCTACTTGAAGAATATCATAGTAACGCTTCTTTATATAAAAGGAGGTCCCATACTATGAATTTGACAGACCTCAACGTTCCTTACGCCATTATGCGAAAGTTTATATCAAAATATATTTTTTTCCATTGTAATACTGCTGGATTTTAACATTGTATATAAGTAAAACAAATATATATAGTTTTTGTAATTTATTTGATAATATTAACACAAAAATAACGCAACTCTACATTATGTAACTATAAAATGATTGCATCCTTATCCCCGTTCCCGTTTGTGATTCAATCGTCGATTACTGTATCTTACATATTATAAAGTGTATAAATTATCTCCGAGATACTTTTATTTGATGACCGTTTATCGGAAACAGTAGCATCTCGATCTTTAACGGTCCAATTTCGTTCGCTTGTAGTTTGTAAGACCTGATTACGCTGGAAATGATACTTTTCATGATGATCATACCGAAGTTACGACCTGAAAATAAGATAAGTTGAACAGGAAAGTTAATCACTACATTTTATAAAACAAAGTCCTCTGCCACGTCTGACTGTCTGTCTGTTCGTGATAAACTCAGAAACTACTAAACGGATTTTCATGCGGTTTTCTTCTTTATGCGGTACATAAAGTGCTTCATGAAGAAGGTTTAGGTATATAATTTGTTAATGTTTTTTTTATTATCAGGGCGGGACAATCGCTCGCTAGTTTTATTGTAAATAAAAAAAATTAAAGATTTTAAAGCGAATAACCTATTTAATTCTTATAATCCTAAAAATATTAACAAAATTACATTCATATCTATAAATATTATAAACTAGCTGTGCCTGCGACTTCGTCTGCGTGCAAGCTTATGTAAACAGTGATTAATAAAGTCATCTGAATGTATTAGGTCCACTTACTTATCTACTTTTCTCTCGTACTTACCGCGTCGTCATTAAAACTACAATAATTTTTTGATAGAGTTGACCGATAATAATGAAACAAATACTAAGTTACTCCCAAGGATATGTTTCACGATGCTCAGGATTTATTGTGATTACCCAGTTCTTTAACAGTGATGCGTGTTCATACAAACAGACAGACAGACAGACATTTCTAAAAATGATTTAAATGTATTTTATTACTTATTCCTAGACACCTGCAACTTTTGCAACAATTTTTTTTCATGAATATCGAAAAAGTACAGACTCGTTAGATTTACATCATTACATAGTATAAAACAAAGTCCTCTAGTACAACAAAGTACCGCGTTTGTCTGTCTGTCTGTTCGCGATAAACTCAAAAACTACTGGATGGATTTTCTTGCGGTTTTCACTAGTAGATAGAGTGATTCACGGGGAAGGATTATGTGCATAGTTTGTGTAGGTTTTTTTATTAATAACAGGGCGGGACAACGTGCGCCAGTTTTTATTATATATATAGAATAGACAGATAGATAAATCGTTTTTCGTGTCTGACTATGTGGTATCTGAGTTTTTCTATGCTACGTACTTTCACTAACGTTCTCAACACATTATTCATAATGAAATATCAGATTAATAGTAATTTTTGTGTTAGACAAACTACGAAAGCTAAAAAGTAAAAAATAAATGGCGCGTAAATAATTCTGTCAGTACTGAACCGATTCTGAAAATTCAACAGCTAACAGATACTACATCCAGTTTGATGATTAAACGCTATAGTTTATTTTTATTAAGATTTTTAGGTAAATATTTCTCGACGTTTGTACTTACCTATACAGTTTCTAGATCCATAGCTAAAAGGCAGAAATGCAGCAGGATGCCTGTTGACTGAACGTTCTGGAAGGAATCGATCAGGATCGAACTCGTTCGCGTTTGGACCCCACACTGCCTCTGATCGATGTTGGGCAAATGCACCTACTACTGCTCCCGTTCCGGCCGGTAAAGTAACACCGCAATGCGCTGTAATTAGGAAGAATTCTAGAATATTATTAGAATTAATAAATGCTCCTAAGTACCAAGATATTTTAGCTAAAGAAATAGTTGCCTAAATTAGGTTAAGTCGGTAATTGACTCCTTTCCCTTGACATTGGAAGAGTTAACATCGATCCGACGGTGCTCCGTCACAAAGTGAAATACATGTAATATTTTGTGGTCATTATAAGTTAATCTACAAAGAGTTTTGCTTAGTTTCAAATTCTAAATTTTACAGCTACGTCCCGTTCAACTAGCTGCCAATATCGGCTTCAAACCATCAACTAACAATGCGTTTAATTACTTTTTGTTATGTCGTTTACTAATATTTCGCTCTTTCTATTATTAGATTCAGATTTCACTCATTCAGCTTCATGTTACGCAAATAATCTATATTATAATAAAACTGTAGCAGGGCCAAATCTGTACATTAAATATTTTTTGAAAATTTTGATAGGGGTAGGCTTTGTTGACGCTTCTTTATATAAAAGGAGGTCCCATACTATGAATTTGACAGACCTCAACGTTCCTTACGCCATTATGCGAAAGTTTATATCAAAATATATTTTTTTCCATTGTAATACTGCTGGATTTTAACATTGTATATAAGTAAAACAAATATATATAGTTTTTGTAATTTATTTGATAATATTAACACAAAAATAACGCAACTCTACATTATGTAACTATAAAATGATTGCATCCTTATCCCCGTTCCCGTTTGTGATTCAATCGTCGATTACTGTATCTTACATATTATAAAGTGTATAAATTATCTCCGAGATACTTTTATTTGATGACCGTTTATCGGAAACAGTAGCATCTCGATCTTTAACGGTCCAATTTCGTTCGCTTGTAGTTCGTAAGACCTGATTACGCTGGAAATGATACTTTTCATGATGATCATACCGAAGTTACGACCTGAAAATAAGATAAGTTGAACAGGAAAGTTAATCACTACATTGTATAAAACAAAGTCCTCTGCCACGTCTGACTGTCTGTCTGTTCGTGATAAACTCAGAAACTACTAAACGGATTTTCATGCGGTTTTCTTCTTTATGCGGTACATAAAGTGCTTCATGAAGAAGGTTTAGGTATATAATTTGTTAATGTTTTTTTTATTATCAGGGCGGGACAATCGCTCGCTAGTTTTATTGTAAATAAAAAAAATTAAAGATTTTAAAGCGAATAACCTATTTAATTCTTATAATCCTAAAAATATTAACAAAATTACATTCATATCTATAAATATTATAAACTAGCTGTGCCTGCGACTTCGTCTGCGTGCAAGCTTATGTAAACAGTGATTAATAAAGTCATCTGAATGTATTAGGTCCACTTACTTATCTACTTTTCTCTCGTACTTACCGCGTCGTCATTAAAACTACAATAATTTTTTGATAGAGTTGACCGATAATAATGAAACAAATACTAAGTTACTCCCAAGGATATGTTAACAAATACTAAGTTACTCCCAAGGATATGCTTTACGATGCTCAGGATTTATTGTGATGATTACCCAGTTCTTTAGCAGTGATGCGTGTTCATACAAACAGACAGACAGACAGACATTTCTAAAAATGATTGAAATGTATTTTATTACTTACTCCTAGACACCGGCAACAATTTTTTTCATGAGAATCGTAAAAGTACAGACTCGTTAGTTTTACATCATTACATAGTATAAAACAAAGTCCCCTAGTACAACAAAGTACCGCGTCTGTCTGTCTGTCTGTTCGCGATAAACTCAAAAACTGCTGGATGGATTTTCTTGCGGTTTTCACCAGTAGATAGAGTGATTCACGGGGAAGGATTATGTGCATAATTTGTGTAGGTTTTTTTGTTAATAACAGGGCGGGACAACGTGCGCCGTGTCCGCCAGTTTTTATTATATGTATAGAATAGATAGATAGATAAATCTTTTTTCGTGTCTGACTGTGTGGTATCTGAGTTTTTCTATGCTACGTACTTTCACTAACGTTTACAACACATTATTCATAATGAAAAATCAGATTAATAGTAATTTTTGTGTTAGACAAACTACCAAAGCTAAAAGTAAAAAATAAATGGCACGTAAATAATTCGATCACTACTGAACCGATTCTGTACTACATCCAGTTTGATGATTAAACGCTATAGTTTATTTTTATTAAGATTTTTAGGTAAATATTTCTCGACGTTAGTACCCACCTATACAGTTTCTAGATCCATAGCTAAAAGGCAGAAATGCAGCAGGATGCCTGTTGACTGAACGTTCTGGAAGGAATCGATCAGGATCGAACTCGTTCGCGTTTGGACCCCACACTGCCTCTGATCGATGTTGGGCAAATGCACCTACTACTGCTCCCGTTCCGGCCGGTAAAGTAACACCGCAATGCGCTGTAATTAGGAAGAATTCTAGAATATTATTAGAATTAATAAATGCTCCTAAGTACCAAGATATTTTAGCTAAAGAAATAGTTGCCTAAATTAGGTTAAGTCGGTAATTGACTCCTTTCCCTTGACATTGGAAGAGTTAACATCGATCCGACGGTGCTCCGTCACAAAGTGAAATACATGTAATATTTTGTGGTCATTATAAGTTAATCTACAAAGAGTTTTGCTTAGTTTCAAATTCTAAATTTTACAGCTACGTCCCGTTCAACTAGCTGCCAATATCGGCTTCAAACCATCAACTAACAATGCGTTTAATTACTTTGTGTTATGAGATTTACTAATATTTCGCTCTTTCTTTTATTAGATTCAGATTTCACTCTTTCAGGTTCACGTGACGCAAATAATATCAACTATTTTATGTGGCACTGAGTTGTGTCAATTCCGGGTGGTAGTGCAGAGTAACGTCCACTTAAGTACTTATTGATATTGCCCAAATAAAGTCGGCTGATTACCTTAAGCACTCGCCTTAGTAGTCCTGTGAAGCTGTTAAGACCTTGCCAGGTCAATAGCGTAGTCAGTTCGAGAGAAAAAAAGAAACTTATTGATACTAGTGTTTAGTATTATATTATGTTATCTGTTATATCAAGTTGGTTTTCATTATTATATTTATTAAATGGAATAATTAAAACGAACTTACGCAGATATGTGTCTTTGTCTATATTTCGTGCTATTATCGGCACCACAGTATACAATCGCATGCTTTCTTTAATCACCCTCTCTAGGTACTGCATCTGTAATAAGTCTTCTTTATTTGCTCCGCGTTTGGAATCACCAAATATGGTTTTTTGTCTAAAAGTAAGAAAATATTTATTTCAAACATTTTTGCATATATAGAAGAAATGTTATTCTATCAATCTTACAATGAGATAATAAACTCACTCTTGTAAAACCTTCTCCTGTGAATCTTGGTGTATACCTAGAAGGACTAAAGTGTAGGCGATGACTAAAGCAGTGGTGTCGTTACCAGCGACAGTGAAGGAGTCTATGTGCTCTCGAAGTTGTTCATCAGTAAATTCAATTTCCCGGCCAAAAAGTAAGTCCAGGACAGCTTGTAGTTTACCTACTAAATATAAAGTATACTTATGAATTTTCTATTATAGATCGATAATACTATCGAATCCTGAGAGTCCGAGAGAGGGGTTTGAGAGACCACCGTGTTTATTAAAGAGAAATGCTGAGCCTAAACAAATGCAACTAATGCATCGTTAGACTAATATTGTTTTTACCATTATTACCGATAAAAAGTAAATATATCCAGAGGTATTTGACCTCAAATATACGTGAGCTATGGCATTGCACAGTTAGACCACAGTATAAATATAAGAGGCAGTACGGAAACTACCTACAAATGCTCGTATCAGTACACTCAACAAACATGCGCATCGACGAGAGCTCTAAGGGGTTCTCGCGGTGCTATCCATAGAGTAACTGTTTAACCTTCTCGTCAACGCGCATATTTGTGTGAGTTGCCCTTTTTCTAGCATTTGAAGGTAGTTTCTGTACTGTCTCTTATATATATACTGTGGTTATACGGTACTGTTTAAATTATCGACGACTGATTTCTCTAAATTTACCTACAAAATAATAGTAGTTTACAACGAACTGTGTAGTTATTAAATATTTGTTTATTACTCAGTACAAACGATTAGACCTAGACAACGTTCTTGTGTGACCAGTGAGGTCATAACGTGGATATATTTATTGTTTCCTGCACAAGCAAAACAGCAGGTGCTTGTTAAATATTAGTTTTAATTAACCGACTTAGGTAAAATAGTAAGGATTCTAATATAGTTATTTAACTACATTACGGTAACCACGTATCGTAGAATTTCTATCGACAAAGTAGTCATAATGAATAATATTCTATTATAAGAATTATTAAAGTTTAAATGTTTATCCGTAATCTTTTTTTTTAACTTTATTTTTGGCAACCAATCTTTTAGATTATTACTGCCATTGTCGAGTAGTTAATAGTTATTACAGGTTCTTCTTCCATTCCATTTTTGGCAACAAATCTTCTATTGTGAAGTGAGTATCGATATTACAAGTTTCTTGATATAATTTCAATGAAACTAACAAGATGGCGGCCATCTTATTAGAACTTTCCATGGAGTTTTTGCGGCATCTCAGAATTCATAGTCCGAAGTCGTTGCCTTGTCGCTCTTATGAGTGGGTTTCCAGAGTCTGTATCTCCTTTCCCTTTTTTTTGTTTCTTTTATTTGTTCTATTTGTTTCTATTTGTTTCTGGCGCCAGCCAGTTTTAATTAACCGACTTAGGTAAAATAGTAAGGATTCTAATATAGTTATTTAACTACATTACGGTAACCACGTATCGTAGAATTTCTATCGACAAAGTAGTCATAATGAATAATATTCTATTATAAGAATTATTAAAGTTTAAATGTTTATCCGTAATCTTTTTTTTTAACTTTATTTTTGGCAACCAATCTTTTAGATTATTACTGCCATTGTCGAGTAGTTAATAGTTATTACAGGTTCTTCTTCCATTCCATTTTTGGCAACAAATCTTCTATTGTGAAGTGAGTATCGATATTACAAGTTTCTTGATATAATTTCAATGAAACTAACAAGATGGCGGCCATCTTATTAGAACTTTCCATGGAGTTTTTGCGGCATCTCAGAATTCATAGTCCGTGGTATTATTTTCCATTCACTTCACTTATGCGCAATAAACAAACTATATTACATAAAACACCACCAATTTTACACAATATAGAGTCAAGTAACACATGATTAAGAATAAAAAATTAAATCCACTACATGACAGACCTAGATCCCGCCAAAAACTCTATCCGTTATCTTATTTACAAGTTTTGTTGCTTTTTAATAAATCACAGGCTAGTGAAGTTTTTCTCATAAATAACCGAGTAATAATTTTATTGGATATTATATAATAATTTAAAAAAAAAATACGTAAGCACTGATTTTGGGGAGGGGGTCCTTGAATTGCTTATTTTTGATGACATAGGGGTTGACGGGTCTGGATGCTGATTATGTCATCAATATTTATTTACTGAATTAGAAGAGATTTGAATATACTTATATAAATGTTTACATAATTGTGGGGGGAGGGGGTTAAAACATTGCTTAGTTTTGCTGAGCAGGGGGAGGAGGCGGTCAGAAATTATAAAAATTCTGCATACGTAATACTTGAATGGCCCGAAATGACTGAGAAAAAGATTTTTTGTTTTTAGCACTTCTTTAGTTAACTTCTAATTTATGTATTATGCGTGTAAACAGTGTATTGGCGTTTGTATATTTACCTACTTTCAGTAAGATTTGTATCAATTGTGCTAAATTATTTCTTTAAATATTGCATGTTAAAGATAAATCGGATATATAGGAATAAACATTCGACAGGTTCGACAGTATAAGAATATATACATATTATAAAACAAAGTCCTCTGCCACGTCTGTCTGTTTGACTGTTCGCGATAAACTCAAAAATTACTGAACAGATTTTCATGCGGTTTTCACCAGTAGATAAAGCGATTCATGGGGAAGGTTTTCTTTTATTATCAGATCGGGATAACGTCCGCCGTGCCCGCTATTATAGTATATTTTCAAATTATCTAGCCTCTTCCATATTATCGAATACTAATGTGTGTCCATTTGTAATTAAAGAGTCGGTTCATTTTTTCATAGAAATTCAACGTAAATTTGTAAATAAGCATATTTCGAATATAAATATATCTCGATTCTGTATAATTCTGACACTATATTATATTTGCGTATACCGAAAAACATTATTATATTAATTGGAGGAAAAAAGATATTTTGCAGGCCTGTGTACCTAATACAAGACGCGTAAATGATGTATAACCAGATTAGACGTAAAACTACATTGCGCCGTCCACCTGCAAAATGAAGTGTACAAGAAATGTAATGCAACCGGAATACTTGCTCTAATATATTTCTCTTGCGATAATAAATAAAGGACGTAAGAGTCAAACTCATGCCAATCGTAAACGGTGTACGTAATAGTGTTCGCTTATAAACTACATAAATTGCACAGAATCTCACACTAGGGCTGAGTTGCACCAGTTAATGTTAACGTCAAATATTCGGTTAAAGTTATTGTTAGACAAAAAATGAGTTGCACCAGTTGACGATGGTTAAAATGACGTCACGATTAACAATTACGGTTCCATGTTGACCGGTTAGCATTATTGTAAAGTTCACTAGTACAAGCTTTATAATATAATGTCGTTGCTGAGAGAAATCCTGTGGAAACTGAATAGTTCTTCCGATAACGAAACTACTATATTTAGATAATTTACGTTTAAGGAAGAAAAAAGTTTATCTTTCTAGAATTGATCGACTCGCAAACTGGGGCAAAAAAAAATCTTGGACAGACTTCAGGTTTCTAAAAAATTGTTAGAAACATTGGCGTTGCATTTGTTTTGTTCAAACAGCTGACTATGAAGTATGTACTGTTCTATTTATATGTTATTAAAATTGAATATGTACCATAAAATATAATATAAAAATCATAAAGATATAGATATACTTGTATTACTTTTCTCCGACCTAACAATTGATATAAATATTTCAATACATAAATATCTAATATACAACTACACGGAAACGGATGCATAATAAATTACAAAGGAAAGTAATTAGGACGCATTGATTTTTTGCTAGCAATGAACATCTGGTGACAGATAATATAACAAAGTCTTGCCAAATAAAAAATCTTACCCTTTTTGATTTTAGGGGTTAATTGTGTTATCTACGCAGTAACCCTAATAACTTTAACTACGTAGTCAGTAAGTACGTAGTAGCGTAGTCAGTTCGAAAAAAAAAACTTTAACTACGTATTACAAAACGTTTGATGGTGCAACTGGTTCTGATAAATGTAGCTGTTGGTGGCTCTTGTCATTGTTATAGTTAACTTTAGCCGTTTCTATAACCGACATTTTGGTGCAACTCAGTCTAAGTATTAGATTAAATTGTTTCTAAACTTTGTTGTACTTGTGGCATTATATTATTATATTATACTCATGTGGCATTATATTATACTCGCGGCACCACTTGCGTGAATTACTAAAATATTGTTAAGGTGTTTCTTTATTAATAACTAGTTTTAAACATTACAGGGCTAATTTTATATCAATTTTTTTATTACAAATCCTCTTGTACACAATATGTATTACATAAAATATGAGAATGAATTGCTTGTCGTTAAATACTATTCAATATATTTAATAATGATGTGGACGTTATTTGCTTCTATTAAAATCAATGAATCAATTGCATTGATCAATAGGTTGCATTGTAATCAAGTTTTCTGCTACGGGTAATAAATATAACTTATCTGAACTATGTATATTGAATAACTGCGGGTAAACATGATTTATATTCTATGCGGAAAGCAGCGGCAGCTTGTATATTTAAATGGTTTTCAAAAGTTAATAAATTTACACAATGGTCTGACTACTAGTCATCAACATAATGTTGTTTACAACGAGTTATTACTTAACATACTGTCAATAAAAATTGATTGTACTGAAGGTTTCTGAGAAACATATTTACCTGGTTGCGGAATGTTGTTCTTCAACGTTTTTTTATTTTCATACTCTTGACGTTTCTTTTTGACGACCTATAACATTTTGTAACGTATGTTAGGTAATCTTTATCTATATGTAAAAGAAAAACTGACTGACTGACATATGATTGCACAATTCCAACTACTGGGCCTAGGGATGTTAATATTTGCACCTGGGTTCATTTTACATTGTAGGTAGGGACAAAGGAAGTATTGGAATTTCAGGATAATGAAAAAAGAGATGAAAGTTTATATGGAAACGCGTGTGAAGCGGTAGGAAATGTCTAATAAGAGACATTTTAATGTCATATTCAATATGATGGTATTTATTTACATGGATGAAAGGTTTGAGTTGGCAGGATGCAGGACTGATGTAATGAAATACAGAAAGACTATTGAACACTTACATATTCAAACTTATAAATTCCTATTCAGTACTGATGACGATATTATCTGCATAATTTATTCAGATAAGATACAAGTTTTGCTTACCTCGTCTGTAAACTTGTGCGTTAAGTCAATGTTATCCTTCTGCTGCTTCGCGTAGGATGTAAGATTGAATAGACAGTCGGGCTGAAGCCATACTTTGAAAAAGCGCATGTTTAGTATAGTCATTACGGTGTGCCGTGCTCGTAGGTAAGGCGTATCTGGAGAATGTTGTACGTCCATCCGTTCCCCCATTGCAGTCTCTACATAGAACAAAATTTACTGTTAGTATTTTCTAAGCAGCTGTATAAAGAAAGTTTGAAATTAGCGCTTGATTGTTATGGCATCTGAAGATCGTACCATTAATATTATTATTGTTTGCGAACTTACTACGCCATTGACCTAACAAGGTCTTAACAGCTTCACCGGACTACTAAGTCGAGCGCTTAAGGCACTCGACCGAGTTTATTTGGGCAACTAGCTCAAGGGTGCACGGCACACCTCGGCTTGAGCTGTTACCTGATACATTCAATTCGCGACCGAGCTAATCTAAGCTAAGCTAACTATTCATACACATATGAGTTGTTGAAACATATATGTGTACACAGTATACATACCTCAACAACTCTTATATATATTTCGTATCGGATAATTTTAACAACTATTTCAGTTCGATTAGGGAAAAAAATAAAACTCTGCCACTTTCATGTGTAAGCGTGTATGCGTGCACGTGGAGGTGGTATGTGTAATGTTGTCGCAGTGATGTAAGATTCTGTCGCTGTATCGCGCGAGCCCCCCTGGTCAGCAAAAGTAAGCAATCCTCTTACCTCCCCCCCCCATGCTTACATAAGCATTTATCTAAATCTGTTACAGTTTAATATTGCTGTCGTAATCACTACCTGGACCCCCATCCCCTATGTCATCAAATGTAAGCAAATCAAAGACCCCCCTCTCCTGCCCCCGTCAGTGCTTACGTAATATTTGAATGACCCATTGTAGTATAAGTGTTTATTAGACTGCTTAGCCAGCTATAAACATCCAGTTGGAAAACTATCGCAAGCACTTATAGGTTTTACTGACAGCTACACTTAAGAGTCAATCCCACCTCCCGTCCCCTCTCCTCTCTCCTCTCCCTCTTCCTTCCCTAACTCTTCCTCCCAAGGATGGCAACGCACTTGCGACTCCTCTAGTGTTGCTAGTGTCCATGGACGGTGGTGATCACTTAACATCAGGTGAACCACCTGTTCGTTTGCCACCTATGACAAAAAAAAAATCCCCCTTTAACATGTCTTCCATCTTAGAGCACATCGTCATTAGATACTAATCAAACGCTGTAATCTTATAAAATGTAAAACAAAAAGTGTGTGTGTGTACTTATGTACACGCGTTAGAAATTATACTTCTTTGGTACGCCAAAATCTTGTTAAAATCTTTTCAAAATTTTTATCTTTCTCCTTATTCTACGTTTGTTGAAAAAACTACACTAATAATAGAAAAAAGGTATTTAATACATTGAAAGTTTTAATACAAAGAAATACAAACAACAAATACAAAGAAACAAAATGTTGACTATAGCTAACTTCAGGGTGTCGGTTTTTCGAAACAGTGTGCGCGCGCATCTTAAAAATTTACTCTCATCATTTTTCCCTAACGCGCCTAAAGAAGTATAACTTCAAAAATCATTATTTTATTGTGACATGTTATACATTATGTTCATGGCATCGTCAGTCGTCCTACTCTGGGATATAGGTATTTAATTTCCGTTATTTCATCGTGTTAATTATATAGGATTACCTGGTAATAAAATGATCATAAATATCTTTTTTAGATAAGATCCTGTTCAAAATTGAAAATTTCAATGAATTAGTAATGGATAAATATACGTACCGAACACTATGTCCAACGTACAAGCTGTTATATACTTCAGAACGTCAAACTCTTCCTTGTCGGATTGTTCATTGAGTCTCTCAAGCAGCACGTTTGCCTGTTCAGCGATGACGCCTAAATACTGTTCTACAATTTTATTGTGAAACACTGGTAGTAGGACCTTTCTATGTGATTTCCATAAATTAACTGCAATAATATAAAAAAAGTATATTATGTAACATAGTTCCTTTAACGGGTTTGTTATAAGATTTCAGCGATACTAGTTATGGGCAAAAAATTGTTATCTATAGTATACCATAGTATCTAACAATATATATTAACAATATATTTTATGCACACAGGAAAAACATTAAAAAAGTGGAGAGCAAAGAGATACATTTCTTAGAAAATTTATTAGTCCGGTGAAGCTGTAGAGAACTCTAAAAAGGCCAATAGCGTAGTCAGTTCGAAAAAAAAAAGAAAATTTACTTCTAAATAACGTTATTTGTATACTTCCTCTCTCTTGTGCATGCGTACCACACCACTTCTTCGTACAAAAATCCTTGCTTATTAAAACTTTAAT
Source organism: Antheraea pernyi (assembly GCA_015888305.1). Classification (NCBI taxonomy): domain Eukaryota; kingdom Metazoa; phylum Arthropoda; class Insecta; order Lepidoptera; family Saturniidae; genus Antheraea; species Antheraea pernyi. The sequence goes on from MU160039.1 coordinate 34,187, forward strand.
CATAATATATAATAACTATATTAAATGAAGGTATCGTGGCATTTTGTAGATAAGGAACAATTTTCTAAGAAGTGAAGCTAAGAACATTTAATCAAAAGTTATGTGTTACTTTTTGAGTGATGTGTGCACAAATGCAAACTTCTGTCATTTTAGTGTTTAGATCAGTGTTTTTCAAATTTTTCTCGACACGGCCCCTTTAGTATGAAGACATATCGCACACCCGGTGCAACACTGTTACTTATGCAAAAATTGCAAAAATGAGTTAAGTATGTAATAACTGTCCTAAAGCACCCTTTTACTTGATGGGATAATATTACTTTCGTAGTATGCATAGTTTCCGTATGAGAGCATGAGTGTCGTTGCCGTTTTGGCGCGAAACAGGCGATACTGGAAGCAACATAGTTACTAAGGTAATTGTGATATAAAATTTATTGATTCTGGAGCAATGGTGACCTAAGATACAGTTGTGGCCTTATTTCCCCAATATATAGATATCTTTGAAAGTTTAGTTTAGTAACTACAATGACCAGTATTGATAAATGACCTCGTTTCCCTAATCCTTATGGTTTGGTTTCGATTTTTAATGTCTTCCCGACTGCAAAAGTCGGTGTTTTGTCTTAAATAGACTATTGGACTTGTTTTTTTTTTCACTTTGTATTCAACAGAATCTTTTAGTTTTCTAAATTAACCATTTTATAGATGGTCGTAATTGTGTCGGATATTTATTTATATAACTAGTTGGATTGATTGTTGGAACGATTTATTTATTTCGATACTTTATACTTTATTTTAGTTTATTTCTTGAATCAAATAAAATGATGTCTCAGGGGAAAAATTGGTATTATTGACACGTTCCACATCACGCATTGAAAGAGATAAACCCGATAAAGCTTTAGTTCCAACGTCTAATATCGTGATAAATGGGTCTTATGGTTATAACTCTGTTTTACCAACTCCACAATATCTATCCATTCTAAGTAATGCTAATGTCCAAACTTCACCAGTAGATCAGCAATATGGATCTCCAACTGGTGACTTCTCTGATACTGATTCAGGTGAGGATTTCAAGCCCTCATATAGTTCGTTTTCTATCACCAGTAGTTCTTCCAATTCAAGTAGTTCATCTAGTGATAGTAACTCTGCGAATAAAGCTGCTGATGACCAAGAACCAAAATCATCACCGAAAAAAGATAAGAAATCGTAATCTTAATAACTATCAAAATACTCGAGATTGCAAGCCGCCGTATAAAAACAAATAGGCGTTATCCCAGACAAAGTAACTGCATTTTATTTACTCAATGAAGGTCGAACATTACGGGTTTGCAAGACATTTTAAATTAATACCTTGGGTATTTGTCCAAGGACTATACGGACTATCATTGATGCTCAAAAATTCAATGACGGTATCAATCCAGTAGACCACCGAGGGAAACACGGAAATCATTGCAAACTGTACAGTGAAATGATAAAAGCCGTAAAAGATCACAATGAATCTATTCCAAAAATAGGAAGCCTCTATCTTAGGGCCGACACAAGTAGGTTATTATTTATTGATATTGGCTTAACGATCGCCGAACTGCAAAGGAACTATAGTGAAGTTCAGATGCAAAATAATAAGTAAGCTATTAATTACAACACCTATCAGCGTATTTTTTATCAATATTTAAATATTGGCTTCTTTAGGCCGAAGAATCCCTTTGTGACCTATGCGATACATACGAAAATGCACCAGAACAAGAACAATTAAAATTATATGCCAGTACAAGATTCACTAAGAAGAGCTCTGATTTTTTTTTTACTCGGCGTTATAATTACGGTTATTATTTTTCATTAGTGCCACAACGTCACTCATGAGGGGGTTGGAAGGTTTAGATTAGTTTTATAGTATATTTTTTTTAATATTAAGACGTCATTATTCTTTCAAAAGTAAGTTAAGAGTTAACGCTGTAGTATTAGTCATTTACCTTGTCTAAATCTCGAAATATTATATAATTTTTACGATATCAAAGTTTTAAATGCTTCTCCTGAAAAGTTGATTTTTTGCATAAGTGACAGTGTCGCACCGGGGGTGCGATATGTTGCTACCCCGCTACCCATTACTTTTCTTTCATGTATTTTATTTTGTGACAAATATTCAATTTAACATATTTATTCATCATAATTAGGGTTCGGATAAATACATAAGAGTTCTTCTAAGTTTTTTTAAATTTTTTTGTTTATTTAACACAAATGATGTGTCCTTTAGTTAACATTTTTCTTAATACTTTTTTCAAAACTTTATTGTTTTTTTTACTGCAGTAGCTTTGCCAAACTTTTGCAAATCCCTTGAGAGTCGAGACCCACACTTTGAAAAACACTGGTTTAGATCATGTTATAGCGTACCAATTTCTTTCAATGAACATATTACAGAATTTACTTTTTGTGATACTTAGTAAGCCACAATTTCATGTAGTCTAAGCGTAATGGATAAACGTAAACAATATGTCTTATAAGAAAGTCAATTACGGGAAAGAAATTTATAATAACTGAATAATTAACGTCTCAACGCACAAACCCAAACTACTGTGGCTAGTACCATTAAAATTTGCATACAGATTCTTTGGAAATTCAACCCTTAAGGCAGTGAAAAAGGGGATGACATTTTTTATGACAAATACTTCATTCTTGAACTTAATCTATGAAAATTGATTGTTAACAATACGGTTAGAAAATAAAAAAGATGAGTTTCATAGTTTTATCAAATCAAATAAATATCTTTTATCCTTTAATTTATTATACCTTTTATAAAGACAAACTTATTACAGTTGAAATAGTGGGCGTCTGCTAGGGTAATATATTCTAATGGATTAAATATAATGAAACCGAGCTGACTGTAATTTTCCAGATAAAACAAATAACAACCACGAGAGATTAGATTAACAGATAATTTCAAAAAGCAAACTCGCTTGTAACTATTAGATGAGTGTAATTACACAAAAGCTAAACACAGTATAACTTAAAAGTTCAATATTTACTGTGGTATTCAGATGTTTGCTGGTTATATATCACGAATATTAAAGTAACCAGTCATGTGGATATTACACTTACATCATAGCTGTACAGTGTACATACTGACGAAGGCAAATATAATGTGTGTGTTAGTTTACCTGGTGCCACAAACAAGCCGTGCCCGAGCCATGGCCTTAGGAAGCGGTACACGCCATCTTTGTCGAGACAATTCTCAAGGACCACTTGCGAATCTTCAGGATCACCTATGGCTTAAAAAATAATTTTATGTTAGTTTCATACGATACAGATTTTATTTATGTCCCGTCCCCATAGCGGAAATTCACGATTCCACTCGTATTAATTACAATACGAAAATTTAAAAAATTCAAGGCTGTAATAAGACTGCCGACTAATTGTGAGAACTTAAAACTATAGAATAACTGTGTTTTAAATCAATTATAATCTGAATTATTTCAATTTTATAACTTAAATTGAAATGATTAACATTAGTGTTGTTTTTATATCTATTGACACTCCGAGACATAATTGTATACATTGTTATATGTTGATTGGCTGCAAAAGCTGCAAGCGTTATATACGTTACGAGCATGTCGAGGGCATCGGTGACCATATTTGACCCATAAGTTTCCCCCCCTTTTTTTTTTCTCCATGGGGGAATCCAAAACCCCATGGTACCTTCTTACCTTCTTGTTCCCCTACCAAAAATTGCTTAAGGCGACTTAGAAAATTTTCATTTAAAAAAAAATCTAAAATTATAACATAAATCCTTTAAGGGAGTCGTAGAATTCTGTTAATGAGGATACTTATACAATCAGTAATTTTTAATATTATCTCCTTAAAACGAACAACGTATGCTCTTTATGCTTTTAATAATATAGAAAAATAATTTAATACAGTATAAATATTTTGTTCTGTACTTATAGTACTACATTTAAAAAAGTTACAAACATGAATAATTCACATGATATTTTTCGCACGCCAACTGTTATAAAGAGGTTGTCTAAATCAGTAACATTAAACCACGTGTAGACAACTCAACATAGTGTCATACCAATCGAACGAATAATATAGGAAAGGTTTTGAGAATTGTAAGTAGTTAAATTTAGTAATTACCGACGTATAATTTCGGGCCCAACCAAATCTTCGCTACGCCATTATTCCTTAACGCGAGATGTGCTATTTCTTCGACGTTCTTAAGTATTTCTGCAAACAAAGTAATGGTATTACGAACACGCACGCACGAAAAAGATGATAATTGCGGTTAGGTACGTGCCGCACTTCTATACCATAAAGCATAATTAAAAAAAATCAAAGCTACACATATACATACTAGCTTTTGCCCGCGACTTCGTCCGCGTGTAATGGTTACTATGGGCTAACTAACACGCGGCAGAAGCTCTCAAGGGAAAAAGACGATTTTGAAACATTCTTCATTCGTGCATTTTTACGCATTGAAAAGTATCTTTCTCAGGCTTTAGACTATCTTTCTTTAGACTTGTACCAGATTTCATTGAAATCGGTTCAGTAGTTTTGGCGTGATGGCGCGACAGACAGACAGACAGAGTTATTTTTGCATTTATAATATTAGTCAGAGTTTAGGATAGATGGCACTAATACAAGATGAATTTACGTCCTATGTTACCCAGCAACCTGCCTACATTTGTCAAACAAAAAGAAAATAAAGCTCAAATACGCTGTTCATTTTGTACAATTCCTTCACTTTAAATCACTAAAATAGTAAATGTAAATTAAATTATACGGATACATAACATCTAAGACAAACTATGTAACGCTGACGTTATAACAACGCAGTTAACACCTACATACTTAGTACAAATGTTACAGACTTGTTAAATATTTTGCGCTTTTGTGATTCTATTACCTACATATATTGAGTCGCCGTGACAATTTTTGTTATGGTCAAATATAATTTCTAGTAAGTTTGATTTTTACAGTTTTTCTATAGACCAGACCGTTACTTATTTAGTAAATAAGTAAATGGACTTGATACATTCAGATGACTTTATTGACGAAGTCGCGGGTATAGCTAGTTATGTAATAAAATAGATTTCAATCAATATTAGAATTATCTATCTGTCTGTTTGTATGAACACGAATCACGGCTAATGTACTGGGATCATAATAAAACCTTATCAAAAAAATCATAAAACATATACTCAAGTGTAACTTAGTCTTCATTTCATTAAAATCGGTCCACTCTATCAGAAGTTATTGTAATTTGAATGACGGCTCCAGTTAAGTATGAGAGAAAATTAGATAAATAAATGGACTATATATTCAGATGATTCTACTAGGCACTGTTTTTTTTACATTATGGGGTGTAAGGGGTGTCGAATAACATCGAAGACTTGAGACACCCAAGCCAACCTCACTTGCACGTGGTGCACCCTGCTGAATAACGAACGTGGCAATGACGAAAGCGGAGTGGTAGGGTTTCACAGCTTGACTGGGTCGCAACCACCATGTAAATGGCGAAAAAGCCCGTCATAGTGATTCGCTTATGCGGCTCGCGTTTCGGGATCAGCCTGTGAATATCCAGCTTTTCGCAGACCGGCATGACAGCGGCGACCGGCGATGGATACTGGATACTGTGTCACTCGGTGGTCGCCATTGTTTTTGGATTATACTGTGCTTACAAAAAAGAAAAAAACGTGTCACGCGGACGGGGTGATGGTGATGGTGAATGACGACGCGACTTAAGTACGAGAGAGAAGTAGATAAGAAATGGACTTAATACATTCTGATTACTTTATTAATCGCTCTTTTTTACACAAGATTTCAGGCGGACGAAGTCGCGAGCACAACTATATTAGATACATTATTGTAAGGTGGTTGGTTCTGAGGTTCCACTTACTTTTCGGTAACAATGTATACAATACTCACTTTGTGTGTCTCCAATGAAGAGGGTAGCGTGTCCTAAAATTGGAATTGTTGGTGGTACCGGCAGCATTGCTGTCATTTTATCCATCCGATGTGCATGGTAAATCCAATATAACCAATAAACACCCAAAATAAATAATAAAACACCAATGATGATCATTTTTCTTGTTTACCGTTAGATCCTAAAAATTAGAACAGTTTTATTAAATTAGATAAACTACACCTATTTTGTTCTTATAGATATGGATTTGATTAACAATCGCAAACTTAATATCAGCGATAATATATTTTCAGTAACTCACCTCGTATAAAATTTAACTTAAGTTTTAGTGTGGAAGAAGATGACCTTCAGTAAACTATTTACTTTCCTGATATATAATAGTAAGTTCGTATTCTAATGCAAATAAGTCTAGAAGTTCAAATCCTTGCTCATATTTTAAGGGTTAAGATTGTCAACATGTACTGCCTATTACGCTACGTTTACCACTGACTCAGAACATCGAGAGAAAACGTATTATATATTACACGTACTTATAATATTTACCGTGCCGTGAGACAAGTGATGAGTACCCATTTGTACCTTCGACACGAAATATGAATACATATTATCCATATAACGATATGTGTATAAATGTATTTGTTATGCATTTGCTGATACCAGCGACTTCATCTGCGTTGTTTACTGTCTTAATAATATATTTTATGTACAGAGGAAAAAGCATAAGCAGGACACCGCTTCTCACACCTCTCCAGAGCAAGAAAACGTACTTCGCTGAACGCTTAGTGGTTATACAAAACGTAGTTTCTTTAAACTTTAATACCTATATATTAAACTAGCTGTAACCCGCGGCTCCTCACGCGCTTTTTAAAAAATGTATTAAAGAAATGTAAAATTGTGAGTGGGTGTGTACATTACAGAAAAGCTTTTTAAAAAACAGATCATATTTTGAACATTTATGACTTTTTTACAAGGTGTTATGGTTGTAATTACGTTGAACTTAAAACAGTTTTAAATCTTTTATTCTCCTTAGTAAACAAATAGGTACACATAAGTATATATTTACGCGGACGGCTTTTAGCTTCGACTTGTACGTGACCCTTTATCTAGTTATTGTTAATCGAAGCAGATAACTGTTTTACAAAATTAATACATTAATTTTGATTTACAAAATTATATTTCATGGGCCAAACAGATTGTAATGACCAAACATCCTCCCAGATGTGATAAATAGTCAGTTGTTTCTATGAGTACGAGCGCTTTATATATTAGCATTTAAGACGTAAAAGCGTAACTAACTCACATTTGCACGTATGATATTAGAACAATGAAAAATAGCAGAAATAATTTGTCATCTCACTCAAAAGTAGCATATTATATGAAATGTAGCAGTGGTGATATAGAAAAATAGCAGAAATAATTTGTCATCTCACTCAAAAGTAGCATATTATATGAAATGTAGCAGTGGTGATATATGATTTAGCATATCATGTGAAATGTAGCAGCGGTGATAAATGATTTATTGTTTCATATGAAATGTAACAGTGGTGATAAATAATTTAGTGTTTCATAGGAGATGTAAGAGTGATATATGAATGTGTGTATACAGTTTGTTACTCAAGACTTCGTCCGCAATATCCTACTATCTCCTAATTGGTTGGACTGACTTTCACGGGGCTTTTACGGGCAGATAACTAGCGGGCCCAGAAGACGTTGTCTCGCCCCGATAATAAAATGAAAACCTTGACAAATTATACCTAAACCTTCCCCATGAATCATCATTCTATCTACTGGTGAAAATTGCATGAAAATGGTAGTTTTTGACTTTATCGCGAACAGATAAACTGACAGAGGACTTTCTTTTTAACCGACTTCGAAAAAGGAGGAGGTTACTATGTTCGGTTGTATGTATTTTTTTATGTATGTTAACCGATATTTTCGTCAACTGTGAACCGATTTTAATGATCCTTTTTATATTTCAATTGATACACTATGTAATGATTAACTGCTACCTGTGCATTCGTCCGTGTGAAATTGGTCAAAAATATGTTACAACCGCGTGGGACGTGTGCCTCACTGGACTCCAAGAATAAATATACATAATTTAAAGTTATATATCTGTATATAATATGAATTATATCATCTTTTTGGTCAATTTGGCGGCTATATTATTTTATTTACGGCGTTTGCTTCTACATAACTCAGTGATTATAGCAACGTATAAGAATAACTTAAGTATATCGACAATACGGGCATATTATATCTATATAATAAAAGATTTAAGATATATTGTTCGATAATGTATAGCTTATAATTTTCATTACTTTCTTATATAGTGTTAGTGAGCACTGAGTTTGGTATATAGTAGATTGAAGTTCCAGGTATGTTGCTGATGATAAACCCCATCCCATTCGATATACTATTTGTATTCATATATCTAATGTACACGTTACATGTTACAGTAGATGGCATTCGTATCGTAATTACAAATGTTTTTGAAAAAGCGTTTCTGTAATGTAAACACACCCACTCACAATTTTACATTTCTTTAATACATTTTTTAAAAAGCGCGTGCGGAGCCGCGGGTAACAGCTAGTATGAAAATAAATGTAAATCATATTTTCATGTATAACCACTCAGTTATCTTATAATTTGTTTAAATTAAAGTATATATGTTTTTCTTTGACATAATCATAAAACAAAATTGTTCAAATAAAGATTTCGTTAGCGTTAGTATTATATACGTTGCCATGGTAACGTGGTAAGTTTCTATCGCAAACATTTTCGAAGTTTATTTTGTTTTCCTATGCAAAAAGTTTATACTATTTACATGTTTTATTTTATTACACGGGGTCGTAATATTTGTTTTAAGAAAACACAAAGAGTTGTTCATCTAGAAGATCAACACCCGTTTTTGAAGTTATACTTCTTTAGGCGCGTTAGGGAAAAATGATGAGAGTAAATTTTTACGATGCGCGCGCACACCGTCACGAAAAACCGACACCCTGAAGTTAGCTATAGTCAACATTTTGTTTCTTTGTAATACAAAGTTTGTATTTTTTGTTTGTATTTCTTTGTTAAAACTTTCAATGTATTAAATACCTTTTTTCTATTGTTAGCGTCGTTTTTTCTACAAACGTAGAATAAGGCGAAAGATAACATTTTTGAAAAGATTTTTATCTTGTTACGCCAAAGAAGCATAACTTCTAACGCGTGTACAAGTACATAAGTAAGTACACACACACTTTATTTCAAGAACTTCAAAATTTTGACTTGCAAAATAGAGTTAACTCATAAATCGCGTATTTACGTCTATCTTCCCCTAAAACGACCGTTCAATAATAATAATTTTGTTATGTCTATTTTTAGATTTCGGCGCCGTCGCCGCTAAATAAATTTAAATTCGATCTTATTAAATGCGTGTTGCGCCCACGCTTTTTGTAACCGGCCCTCACGCCGCCGCGAGGGAAGGGATCCTCTTTAGCTCCCGCACACATCGCGGTTCTCAGTAATATCTCGAGCCTAGGTCGCCCCCGCGCGGAGCACTCGAGATATTGTTATCGCGATACAGTGACTCATCTACATCACTTGAACACACATAATAGATCATCTCTCTCACAGACGTGCACATACATACACATGGTGGGAGGGTTTTGGTTTTTTTCCCTCAGCGAACTGAATCGAATAGTTTAGTTCGTTTCATTCCGATTTACACGTATTCATTTGTGAATCATGCAATTTCGATTGTATGGTTCACAAATGTATATATGTATGAATAGCTTAGAATAGTTAGCTAGGTCAGACGAGACTTTTTCCAGGTAACAGCCCAAGCCGAGGTGTGCGTGCACCCTTGTGTATGTTACCTAAAACCCAAATCGGTTGAGTGCCTTAAGCGCCAACCTTAGTAGTCCGGTGAAGCTGTGAAGACCCCGCCAGGTCAATATCGTAGTCAGTTCGAGAAAAAAAAATTCGTAGGGAGTGTTTCGTCGTATGAATAAAAACTTGGATATTTAGTGGACCAGCAATAATTGTTACATGAAATTGTTCTAAAACAATTTAAATTACTCAAAACAAGAAATAGGTAACATAGCTTTTGCGCAGTTTGAAATCAATATTTACAAAGTTATATAATGACCGATGGGCATCTGTTTTATTGAATCTCGATATTAGAGACGGTACGATGATATAGCAGTTACCTATAGTTCGTAGTTTGAATATCATGAAAGGATTTCAAAAGTTATAAGTATAAGGCAAATTAATATATACTAGTGGGCGCCCAGAGGTCGATATTCGACCATAGTTCATTGATTTTTTAAAGTTTGAATTTTATTAGGGTTAATATCATTGTTGAATGTAGAATGAAAAAGGGTAATTGGAACGTAAGAGTAAAATAATACATACAGTCGAGCATTGTAACCTCTTTCGCAATCTTTATTAAAGTTCTTTATTGACGGATGTCAAATTGTCTTTTTTATTTACATGTGTGTATATTTTGTGTAAAATTGAAGCATTAGTGCGAGTAATGCATATTTTAATTAATTTAATGTACTTCTAATGCATTTTATATAAAATAAATAGCTTTCTGCACTTCTCCTCCATATAAACTTTAACTATGCCAAATTTCACGTTCATCTGTTCGCGCAATTCTGTTAAAAAGGGATACAAAGTTTAGGCTTCACGTATTAATATATAGATCTGACTAATACGTATAACAGAGAACTTTTCTTAGTACCGACCGATTTTTTTCTATTTTATGATAAATCTATAATTATATTATTATAATTATATTATATATGGTTCCAGAAGGATTCAGAAGCAGAGAGATATGTATAGTCGGTGATCGCTCAGTCTCGCATCAAATACTGATGCGAGTATTTTGCCTGTTATCGCGATAGTTTTACTAGGAGCTGTTATATGATTTAGCGGTATTGTACCAATACATACTGTATACGTTTGTATAGGTACACTCAAAAATATTTTTGTGATGATACGACAAAAATACGCCCATGTAATATAAATATAAAGAACGCTTTAATTATCGATAACCTATTCTTAAGGAATGCTCACCTAGTTAGCTACCACTCTCAATCCACAAGCACGTATCGTTTCCTTCTCGTAAATGGTAAGAATTAGTCCCATTTCTCAGAACAGTCTACTACCAACTTCACCAATATTTTCTCTCAATATCAAGCGTTATTTTTGTTACAGGAATTTAGTCAGTGTACCCACTTCAGGAATATTATCATTTAATATCTAGCGTGATTATACTTACAGGAATATAGTCAAAGTACTACCAGCTTCAGGAATATTAGCATTTCATATCAAGCATGACATTAGTTATAGGACTTTAGCCAGTGTACTACCAAGTTCAGCAATATTTTTTCTCAATATCAAGCGTTATTTTTGTTACAGGAATTTAGTCAATGTGTTACCCACTTCAGGAATATTATCATTTAATATCTAGCGTGACATTAGTTACAGGACTATAACCAGTGTACTATCAACTTCAGCAATATTTTCACTCAATATTAAGCGTTATTTTTGTTACAGGAATTTAGTCTTATAGGAATATTATCACTTAATATCAGGAGTGATTTTAGTTATAGGGAGTTAGCCAATGTGCTATCAATTTCAGCAACATTATCACTCAATATCAAATGTGATTTCAGTTACAAGAATTTAGCCAATGTTCTACGACGTCAGCAATATTATCATTTAGTATCAAATATAATTTTAAGTACAGAGATTTAGACAGTGTGCTACCACCATCAGCAATACAATCACTCAATATCGAGCGTCATTTTAGACACAGAAATTTAGCCGATGGTAACGTAATAAAGTAATCGTTTTTATTTAGACAAAAAAATCTATGCGTGTGCACGTCTTTCTACTTGCTTTTCAGGTATAACTAATACTCACATTTCTTATGCTCTCCCAACCGTAATAACTGCAACTAGTGTCATCAATACGTTTATCCTCACCCACAGCCGCTAAACCATATCGAACCCTATTTATTACAAAATCTGATCGGGGCTCTCTTGAGTGGAATGAAAACTGTTTGTTAAGAATTAGAAGGGCCAAGTTATTAGTTGAACATTCTGTCCAACGTCTTGTATGATTATAACCTAAAACAATAGATGTTATTGAGACTGTTAATTAAATACTACTCTTTATGGATGAAGTTAGGTATAGGATTATTCTGTGTATCATATTATAATCAATCTTGTATATAAATAAAAATCAATTGCATGCATAATGTATTGCATCACTTTAGAAAGGCTCTACGTATTTGGCTAATTCTATTTTTTTTTTGTCATGTTTGTACTTAGGTAATTATCAGGACCAGCTTTGTATGAGACAAAATGTTTCGAAAATCGTATGAAATAGTGTACATTTTGGGTTAAAAAAGCACCATACAAAAACGAAAAAGTGAGACGGAACATAGTACGGAATTCGGAAATAACAAATCGGAAAAGATAAATATTGTCAGAATTTAAGAGACCGAGGCGACGCGACGGGACGGTCAGTTGTTTAGTTGTCATTTTGTTTAATTATATGGTAGTATTGTAAAGCGAATATTTGATCTCATTTTCTTGGTAGTACACTCGTGCGAAGCCAGGGCGGGCGGCTAGTATTAATAAATATTAGTTGCTACATTGTCAATAACACCTACATTATATTCATGATAGCTTAAATTCGACTAAATTACTACAGTATATGCAATCCATTACAGTTTTTTAACCGACTTCAAAAAAGGAGGAGGTTATCAATTCGTCTGTATTTTTTTTTTTTTTTTTATTTTTTTTACCTCATAACTTTGGACTGGGTGAACCGATTTTGATTATTCTTTTTTTATTTGAAAGCTGGTACTTCCAGTGTGGTCCCATTTTAATTTGGTACAGTTCCGACAACGGCATCCAGTGCAAAACCGTATAAGTTTCAAATTTGCATTAAGTATGTACACAACAAATAGACGAATAACTCAATATTACGCTAACCGGTTTCGATGATTCATTTTTTATTGAAAAGGATGTACTTCAAGGGTAGTTTGATGAGAGTTTGGTTAGGTTCTGATTATGGGATCCGTGACAAAGTAAGAAAACTTTCAAGAAACGAGCCTACTCCTTTCTTAAGGGCCGGCAACGCATCTGTGTTTCCTCTCGTGTCGCAATTGTCCATGGGCGGCCGTGATCACTTACCATCAGGTGACCCGTATGTTCGTTTGCCACCAATATTATAAAAAAAACTCTTCAATTCTTAGGAGCCTATTGTGCTTATGTTCGTTGCTGTGTTGCAACATGACGCAAGCATTGTAATTACATTACTTAAGGTGTATAATGTGTGAAGCGATGGTAGCCGAGTTGGTGGTAGAAACTATCGCGGATTACTGAAAAGGTTGCGTTCGTACCAAACGTTACTTATTGTACAACCAATTGAAACCATATCGCATACCATACCGATAGATACCATACCGCAAAAATGCGCATATTTTAATATACTTAAGGCGGAACGGAGTTCGCGGGCACTGCTAGTAAAATATATTTATGTACACTAAAAATGGAAAAATAAAGTAAATTTTCAAAAAAAAGTATTAACCGACTTCAATATCAATCAAAAACCCATAAGGCACTAAAAAGCGGAAAATAAATAGTTTATCAAAAATAAAACATATGAATATGTGTGCTACCTAGAGATGTATTGGAAGTCGGTGCCAACCAAACCGAAAATCATATCATCTACAGGTACAAAGTTTAAGTCCACTCTCGCGTCTCTGTAATACAAAAATTTTGGTTGGTACCGACTTCCAGTACATCTCTAGGTAGCACACATATTCATATGTTTTATTTTTGATAAACTATTTATTTTCCGCTTTTTAGTGCCTTATGGGTTTTTGATTGATATTGAAGTCGGTTAATACTTTTTTTTGAAAATTTACTTTATTAAAGTATTTCTTTAATGTAGACGTAACCTATTCACTATATAAATTAATAACACGGTACTATCGAATACTTTTATGAATACAAATATGCTGTACTTGTCGATAAGCTCCAGCGTTCTCTAGGAATTTGTGTGTTCCAGCGTAAACATCGAACTTATACCTTTCTCCGAAAACACAGCTTGCCGGTGTAAGGATTACGTGTGGTTCTATTAACGCGCCGGCACAGAACAGCATCGCGTGAAAGAAGTAATAAACCTAGATAGAACAATATTTTGTTTTATTTTATGTCTTCAGAAGAATAAGTATTGTTTCCATATGATATATGAAGTAAATGATGCTAATAACCCAGAAAAAAAACTTCTTGAATTTTAAATGTAGTAGGCGAGTTTAAAGTTATAAAGACGGTGATCAGAAAATAGCAGCAAAGATAAATATAACTCATAAATATCTAACATGGAGTTTTTGGCGGGATTTTGGTCTGTCAGGTAGTGGATTTTATGTTTTATTCATAATCTTGTGTCACTTGACTCTATATAATACCATGGACTATGAATTCTGAGATGTTACAAAAACTCCATGGAAAGTTCTAACAAGATGGCCACCATCTTGTTAGTTCATTGTAATTATATCAAGAAACTTGTAATATCGATACTCACTTGACAATGGCTGTAATAGTCTACGAGAAGACTGGTTGCCAAAAGTAAAATAGAAGAAAAACTTGTAATACTATTAACTACTCGACAATGGCAGGAATAATCTAAAAAATTGGTTGTCAAAAATAAAGATTTAAAAAAATAATCTATCATAGCTCCTTAGTATAGACAATCAATGGTAGCTCAGTAGTTTGCGTGTTTGGAAACCGCATCGACCGATTTATATTCGGTCCTAACGAATGAGCCGAAGTTTGTTCAGAGAAGGAAAACATCGTGACGAAACCAAGCATGGTGGTTTTTTATAAGCCTAATTAACCTGGCTAGCTACCACCCTCAAGTTGAGAGCCATTATCTGTAGCCAGGCACGTATACAGAGGGAGGGATAGTTGGGATTTATCCTCTCCCCCCGCCCCTCCGACATGTGAAAGTAAACAATTTGGGGATATATGTTTACTACGTTTACGACAGTGATCATAATTAAAAAACATAGAACGACCCGCTCCTTAGGCCATTACTATCTTAACTCTGACGTAAGTGGTGTTGGTGGATATTCCAAAACTATTGAATTTACAACTCAAATAAGGTCGTTCCGTATACCACGGATGAATGAATTTAAAACCATGCAAACCAATTCTGCAAACTGCCTCAATAATTTAATTTTAGGTAAATTTATTCATTTCCATGAAGTAGGACAAGCATTCATCTCTGACAACCCTCTACATCTTTCTGCACGTCAATAACAATATAAACATTAATAACAAGAAAGCCTAGCTTTCCTTTCCATAATAGATTAAAATAAAATCGATTCAATAGTTCCAGATAGCAATCTTTTTGTTTATTCATAAACTTTTGAATAACTACAACGTTAGATGTTAATATTGAAAAATGATAAAGTACTGTGTCTACGACCTTTAGCCTTACCATATACTGGGCTTCTGTTACTTCTGCCTTCATTCCAACAAATCCAGCAGCATTGTTAAAATCTATGTCTACTGCAAATAGTAGTAATACGCGTTTAAGTAATAAATTATTAACATATCTCATTCATTCTAAAAAATTCATGAACGTACACAAAGTGGCGATTCCTCCTATTTGACCTGCGCCCATTTTTAAAATTAGATTGTCTAGTCACCAATCCAGAAACCAATCAAGTTATGAAATATTTTTTAAATAAAATTTCACGTGCTGCCATGATTACTGTTTGGATTTTGTGAAAACATAATAAAGAATCACTGAAATGAAACAATAACATGTCATGAAAATTTTAATCATAAAATTTGTTGCACGTTGCTGTTGCTACAAGTTTATTCGCGTTATTTTAAGAGAATTTGTTTGACATATTTCTTCAGTGTTCCAAAGTAGCACATTTTTCTACTGGTAGTAGTAATATACATGCTTATAGGTAATCCGACGTATTTCCGTTAGGAATACGAATTTCCGTCTGTTTCCTTTATGATCATTTTTTTTTCTTTCTTTGAAATAAATTCCAAGTTGTTATGCCTTGTTTGAGAACTAAGAAAACGGTTGTTTTTAAAATAATATGCAAGCCAAGTTACTTAACGTTTTTTTTTTGTTTTAAGGGATTTTAGTGGAAAAAATCTCATAAAAATATTAAAGTAATATCATTTTTGGTCTCGCATTTTTAAATTTAGACAGATAATTATCGTTTTAATATTAATAAATACCCAGTGCTTAATCGTTTTTTATAAATCAGAAAAAAAGAGATTTAAATAGACACATTCTTTAAATACATTTTTTAGGTTGCATATTTGACTTATTTTGAAAAAGCTATATAACATGATAACTTAAGAATGGTTCACTTTCGCATAGTGCATATGGAGGTAAAAATTATCACAAATAGCTAGCCCTATAACCTCCTAACCAACAACACTATACAATACAGTAGTAGTACAAAGACCTTAATTATGAATATTGAATAACTTGGAATAAGTAGATAAATGCAAATATTTTGGACATGATTTAAGTAGAACAAACGACTGAAGTTACTAATAAAAAAATCTTTGTAGTATGATGTTATTTAGGACGTAGAATAAAATAATTATACATTATGTCATTCCATCCCTATAACATGACGTCGAGTATATAATATTCTTTATTCCGTGATATAATCAAAAGTAGGTAAGAGCAATATATCGATAGTCACAATTTTGAAGGATACATTATATAATGAGTATACACGTTAGTAAATAATTATGAAAATTCCGTAAATACAGAAATATGTTTTCTTCAGAAATTTACTATTTCATTGCGAAACATGTTTTGTTTTAACAGTTTTTTGCTATGCCAAAAATATTGTAGACAATATACTTAAATAACAATGCAAGCCGGCATGACAGCGGCGACCGGTGAGGGATAGCGTGTCTCTCAGTGGTCGCCGTTATTTTTGGATTGTACTGTGCTCACCATCAGACACAGTACAGTCACTATGCTGTGCCACGATAAAAAAAAATTCAATGAATGTACATAAATATAAATCACTTCAGAACGACTTCATTTATTTGACTAATAAATCCGTTACAACGTAAGTGAATGGTTGAGAGAAAAGAAGTAGCGAGGTTTTCAAAAGTATTGACAAAATTTAAACAGATTGACGTTCAGTTGCCATTTCAGCCTATTTATCGTATAATTTATTGAACGAAAAGTGTTATTTTTGCTAATATCTTCTGGCAACACTATTCAGCCATGTAATCGTGTGTTATGGAAAATTCGATTGGTTGAAAGATTTTTGAACGATCAGAAAACATATTTATAATAATTTTATCGCGACACCTACGCGAGTTTTATACATTGAAAACATTATTTTACCGTAAGTTAGATAACTAAGTACGCTGTGTTTTGTTGTGGCGACTTTGACTAATATTAGTGAAGTGATAATAAAAAAGATTTATTGTAAATTTTTTAAATTATGGTGAAAACAAATAATATGCCGAGTGTTTGCCTTATTTTATTTATTCTGATATTTTTATCGTACATTAAAATATCAGTTTCTCAGTATAACAAAGCATGGAACAATAAATATGAAAGTAATAAGTGCCCTAAACTATTCCCGAAGAATTTTGTTAATTATGCGCCTGTTGGTATGTATCTATTACGATGATAACGAATAAACCTTAATTGCTGTCTGTGCAAACAAGATTACAATCACTGTATGTTGATAAAACTACAATGTATACTATCATAATATATACAAACATTTCAAAATTTATAATAATGTACAGTACCAAAATATTAGAAAACACCTAAGTTTATTACTAATAACTGAATATAATAATTAACACCAAAGCTTACACTTTTGTAAACAAAATATTTTGTTTCTGGATACATGAATATTTAATATAAAAACTATCTATATATCTTATGTAGAATTTTGAATAGAATTAAAAATTGCATATTTTTTCTAGTATGTATAGGAGACTTATTGAACATCTGTTTGCATAAAGTTAACTATAAATTACTGAAATGATATTTTTTAATAATATTCATTACAAATAAAATCATTATTAAAACAAATTTACCAAAGTGCAAGTATCATGTGTATTATTATTATTTTCCGAGTTTATATTTACACTAATACACTTTATTTGTTGTCTATTCTGGTGAAATTTTATAATATTTTTTTTACTAACTTAATAATGATCAAAAGCTATAATCTATTATAAATTTAACCAAAGCTTTGCCTTGGATGATGATACAAAGAAATAAAGAAAAATACTGTTATTTTTTTACAAAATTTACACACATTAGACCAAAAAGCTAAAAATGATTTATATTTAATATACTGTGTTTATAAAACAGTAAAAAATAAACTCTTTTAGACTTCTTTTAAACTTTGTTTATGTTTCTAAACTCTGTCATATTGTCCTGAAAATTTATAATTGTAAATTTTTAATAACCATCAAAATATTTCTAAGATGTAAAACAGTAAATGTGAGGTGCATGAAATTTTTATGCTGAAGCTATTACTGGTTTCAGCATGGATGAGTTGGCTCGCCTGTGGTAGTATGACCCTCTCATAGAAAACTGAAGTGAAGTAACAGTGCTTGTTTTGTTGTGTTTCTTTCGGTCAGTGAGAGCACCGAATACTCACCTCCCCTCCCTCAAACAAAGGCTGGCAACACACTTCTGACTCCTCTAGTGTTGCAAGTGTCTATGAACGATGGTGATCACTTAACATAAGATAACCCACCACTACGTTTGCCATAAGTCTGCCTTATGATATAAAAAAAATATATAAGGATTATATACTTGTATATCATTTATAGTGTAACAAAATAACTAATTATTTAATAAGTCACTTATATGTAACAAGCATCCCATATTGTTTGTTTTATTTATATACACTTAGATTGATAACATCTTCAGTCACAACTTCAGATGAGATTACAGTCATATAGTAAAGTTATAAAGATAAAAAGAATTTACTTAATAAATATAATGAAATTTATACCTTATATGTTGTTTTAATTGTGATTATTTTAGGCAATCTCACAGCTGGTAATTTTACGGAAAAAAAAGGACTGAAAGGGGTCAGGCAATGTGTGATGTCTTGCTGTCTGATGGACACATGCAACATTGTAATTATTGGAGATGCCAGATGTTATCATGTAGAATGTGCTAGCAATGAATTGTGTCTTCCATTACTAAGAACTGGCAGTCCTAAATGGGAACCACATGTGTCGATGATTTTGGTGAAACCAGTCTTGCCAAATGGTAAATAAATACAGATTTATTATGTTATTGCAATTTTTTATGTCTTTCTACTGAACGTAGGTTTCATCAGAATAGTATACTAACAATCAAACATTTGATCCGTATGTTCTTAAGTAAATGATGCCAGTCTACCAAATCTAAACCTTTTATGTCTGTTCTAGATTTCTTATTGGTATATTCATATAGATATGTTGGCAAGTATTAAATTAGATATTTTAAATGTTTCATATTTATTTGAACTCCTTTAATTTAAAAAAAGGTTTGCATACTATTTATCCTTAATCATTACAAATAAGGATATCTTGAAGAAAAGGAATGTACCACAAATGCTGTAACTCTGATAACACTTTAGTGAAATGCTGACAGAAAGTGTCCTCAGTTATAAATCTTTGATAATCTTATTGTAAATATTGTTTCAGAGACTGAATTATATTGTTATGTATAATTAAGGCATTCCTTTGAATTATATTAATCATGTTATTGTTTTAAACCCATCACCAGTTTTGAAAAGTTTTTATAACACTTGGTTGGGCCCATATAAATAAATTTAATAGCTGCGCTCCAGATAAAGAGATGTGTTTCTGGCCTGCATCTTATTTATCGAGTACGGAGCATGCAGATGCTTCTCATAGGAACTTTTTGGATATCATTCTGACAAATATAAGAAGAATTTGAAAAGCATCAGTGTTAAACTTTTTTTGTCATAATGACATCCAAAAAGTTCCTTTGAAAAGCAACTGCATTTTTATTTATTTATTTAGCTTTAATTGTTCATACAAATGTATCTTATCTTCTAAATTTTTTGAGTTAGTAATAATGCTTTATATTAATGTTAGTTATATTAGTGTTGATTATGGTTTTTGTAGGGCCCCTAGTTATTGCCTGCTATTTGAACAATGTCATCCTTCCATCGCTTCTTTTGTCTTCCTACTTTTCTTTTCCCAGGGGGTCCAGGCCACTTTCTTGTTTGAATAGTCCATCCATAGTCCTGATATCTTGCTATGTGGCCCGCCCATTTCCATTTGAGTTTAAGAACCTGTTGAAGTGCATCTATCACTTTGGTTGTGCTTCGTATATATTCATTCCTTGTCTTGTCTGATCTTTATAGTTTTAAAATACTTCTTTCCATTGCATGTTGACAGGAAACAAGATTTTATTTTGTTTTCTTGGTTAATGGCCATGTTTGGCATGCATGTGTGAGACAGGGTAGGATATTAGTATCCATTATTATCTTTTTAAGTTTTAGACTGTAGTTCCTTTTGAATATTTCTTTATTCATCCAGTATTTTTTTAATTTTTACAAGTTGCATTGATTCTTCTGTCTATTTTGTTTTCATCATTGTTTTTATCAAATGAGATTATTTTTCTAAGGTATGTATAGTTGTTGATATATTCCATGGACTTTCCTTGTATATGTTTATGTATGTTTTAAGGTTTTAATAATTATGTTTGTAACTAAGAGTTCATTTACAGAAAACTGGTCAGATATTCTGGATCAATCAAGCTATAGAGATATTAATACAAACTATTCTCCAGAAGATGAGTCAATCTATTCACCATACACAAGTCATCGCAATGATCTCCTCACAGAAGATGATGAGTCTAAATTTCTCTCACACTTCATTAATAATTTACCAACAATTGACGAGGATGAGTCTAGAACATATGATAAATACAGAGATAATACAGACAGTGATATGATAATGGATGCAACTAATTTCCTTGAGAAAATATCTTGCGAAGTTGGAGCAAATGATTGTCCTTTCAATGCTGAATGCATACCGTTAGGCCTGAAATTACATAATGGAATTTGCAAATGTGTGCCCGGAACTGAGGAAAATGCTCAAGGTGCATGTGTGAAAGCTATTAGACCATTTTCCAAAGGGCCCACAATACCAATGGATACTTTAAAAAAGGATGACAATTCTGAAATAAAGAATGAGGACATCAAAATAGATACCACATCATCTAAAACAGTACAAACTTTAATGGTGTCAATTCTATCAAAAGAGGTAATCTATAAATTGCAGTCTCTTTTATTTTCTACATTGAATAGTCATTTTATAGCATACCCTTTCAAAGAATACCTTAGATTCAAAATTTGTACTAAACAAAGAAAATTAGTAGGATAATTCTTACTTGTATGACTTTCGACAATGTCAATTACAAAGTACCAAAAAATGTAGTATTACACTAAATATATATATACCTCTATACTAATACTATAAAGAGGTAAAGTTTGTGATGTTGTAGGGAGTAATTTCTAGATTTACTAAACTGATTTTGAAATTTCTTTTACCAATAGAAAATCACGTTATTTGTGAGTGTCATAGGCTATATATTAACCCGAAAAATGAAAGACTTTTTTGTGGTAGTCGGATTTGCAAAGTAAGTCGGAGAGAAAACGGTCGAACGAAAACATTTCTTACGAACGCTACCTTAACGATGAGAGATATATGATTGTGTTCTAGAGAAAAGTTGTAGAGCTTGATAAAGTAAAAATACGAAGTGGGCACGGGTCAGTTAGTAGGTATTATAGCCCTAACGTATTTCAGGTACAACTACCTGACAACGAAGTTACTTTGGCTGCATATACCATACCTGATGAGAAGGCGACAATGACTCATTATAATTATGTGTGGACTTTAGTGGATCAACCTAAAGGTGGATTTACAGGTAATTAATCACGCATTATTAATTTGAAAACTATTAATGTTCGTATATTTCTCACAAAAAAATGGTGAAAAATAATCTCATTTGATAAAAACAATGATGAAAACAAAATAGACAGAAGAATCAATGCAACTTGTAAAAATTAAAAAAATACTGGATGAATAAAGAAATATTCAAAAGGAACTACAGTCTAAAACTTAAAAAGATAATAATGGATACTAATATCCTACCCTGTCTCACACATGCATGCCAAACATGGCCATTAACCAAGAAAACAAAATAAAATCTTGTTTCCTGTCAACATGCAATGGAAAGAAGTATTTTAAAACTATAAAGATCAGACAAGACAAGGAATGAATATATACGAAGCACAACCAAAGTGATAGATGCACTTCAACAGGTTCTTAAACTCAAATGGAAGTGGGCGGGCCACAATATTCATTCCTTGTCTTGTCTGATCTTTATAGTTTTAAAATACTTCTTTCCATTGCATGTTGACAGGAAACAAGATTTTATTTTGTTTTCTTGGTTAATGGCCATGTTTGGCATGCATGTGTGAGACAGGGTAGGATATTAGTATCCATTATTATCTTTTTAAGTTTTAGACTGTAGTTCCTTTTGAATATTTCTTTATTCATCCAGTATTTTTTTAATTTTTACAAGTTGCATTGATTCTTCTGTCTATTTTGTTTTCATCATTGTTTTTATCAAATGAGATTATTTTTCTAAGGTATGTATAGTTGTTGATATATTCCATGGACTTTCCTTGTATATGTTTATGTATGTTTTAAGGTTTTAATAATTATGTTTGTAACTAAGAGTTCATTTACAGAAAACTGGTCAGATATTCTGGATCAATCAAGCTATAGAGATATTAATACAAACTATTCTCCAGAAGATGAGTCAATCTATTCACCATACACAAGTCATCGCAATGATCTCCTCACAGAAGATGATGAGTCTAAATTTCTCTCACACTTCATTAATAATTTACCAACAATTGACGAGGATGAGTCTAGAACATATGATAAATACAGAGATAATACAGACAGTGATATGATAATGGATGCAACTAATTTCCTTGAGAAAATATCTTGCGAAGTTGGAGCAAATGATTGTCCTTTCAATGCTGAATGCATACCGTTAGGCCTGAAATTACATAATGGAATTTGCAAATGTGTGCCCGGAACTGAGGAAAATGCTCAAGGTGCATGTGTGAAAGCTATTAGACCATTTTCCAAAGGGCCCACAATACCAATGGATACTTTAAAAAAGGATGACAATTCTGAAATAAAGAATGAGGACATCAAAATAGATACCACATCATCTAAAACAGTACAAACTTTAATGGTGTCAATTCTATCAAAAGAGGTAATCTATAAATTGCAGTCTCTTTTATTTTCTACATTGAATAGTCATTTTATAGCATACCCTTTCAAAGAATACCTTAGATTCAAAATTTGTACTAAACAAAGAAAATTAGTAGGATAATTCTTACTTGTATGACTTTCGACAATGTCAATTACAAAGTACCAAAAAATGTAGTATTACACTAAATATATATATACCTCTATACTAATACTATAAAGAGGTAAAGTTTGTGATGTTGTAGGGAGTAATTTCTAGATTTACTAAACTGATTTTGAAATTTCTTTTACCAATAGAAAATCACGTTATTTGTGAGTGTCATAGGCTATATATTAACCCGAAAAATGAAAGACTTTTTTGTGGTAGTCGGATTTGCAAAGTAAGTCGGAGAGAAAACGGTCGAACGAAAACATTTCTTACGAACGCTACCTTAACGATGAGAGATATATGATTGTGTTCTAGAGAAAAGTTGTAGAGCTTGATAAAGTAAAAATACGAAGTGGGCACGGGTCAGTTAGTAGGTATTATAGCCCTAACGTATTTCAGGTACAACTACCTGACAACGAAGTTACTTTGGCTGCATATACCATACCTGATGAGAAGGCGACAATGACTCATTATAATTATGTGTGGACTTTAGTGGATCAACCTAAAGGTGGATTTACAGGTAATTAATCACGCATTATTAATTTGAAAACTATTAATGTTCGTATATTTCTCACAAAAAAATGGTTTTAACACTAATCCATGTTATATGTATTGTGAGCATCATTGTGAAAGCCATTATTAATTACATAAATATTATTTAAATACCGTTAAAATTAGAGTAATATTTAAATAGCATTAAGCCGATAAGAGAGCGACAATAACATCCTCACTGTTGACAAACGAACATAATATCTGGAGCGTTGTGTGGAAACACAATGTATTAGAGACATTTGTCAATTTTATCATGGAGCAGATCGAATTATGCGTTATCGTGAAGCAGGATGCCATCAGCAATAATTTTTTTTTTTTAATAATTTACGGTTTTAGCGCTTGGACGCGATTTCATTTGTGAAATGATAATGTGTACCAAAATGGTAAATGCGTGAAACTTAGAAGGATTGTGCTTAATGACAAGGTTTTCAATTTGAAAATGGAACTACCATTATAGATATGTTTAGAAAGAAGCTCTACCATCATGGACTCACAATCACGTTTATGTCCAGTGATGAAATTATTAATTCTTTTTCATTGATATATAAAAACCTAAGAAGCACAATCTCTTTATAAGGTCGTAGAGCCATACTGAAGCTATTACTGGTTTCAGCATGAATGGGTCGGCTCGCCGAGATATACCACCCAACCCACAGAAAACCGACGTGAAGTAACTAACAGTGATTGCATTGTTGCATTTCATTCTGTCAGTGAGAGCGCCGGAGGTCCACAACTTCAGGGTGTCGGTTTTTAGTGACTGTGTGCGCGCGCATTGTAAAAATTTACTCTCATCATTTTTCATTCATCATCATTCAAAGAAGTATAACTTCAACAAAGCACAATATTTTAAAACTCTGTATAGTACTAATTTAATTATAGCTGGTTTTGTGCAATATGATTTTTAGAGAAGTACAAATAACGAACCAATATAAATGAGGTAGGTCTTTAATTCTTGAAAATATAGAATATTACCACATAACGCACTACCCATCTTTAGATATGTTATTTCATGTGCGTTTAATATAGACAGTCCATTCGCCTCCGTCGCGCTGCTCGTGTTCCAATGGCACGGTAGAGCGGTTGCGGGCATACTATACCCATCTTCAATATCTATACATATAACAAGAATTTAAATGTAACGTGTATGTACTTTTTCTAATTTCTGGATAAAAAAATGTTGCCGGTGTCTAGGAATAAGTAATATAATACAGTTCCATTATTTTAGAAATGTCTGTCTGCCTGTTTGTTATTTCCTAACTTTTTGAGTCGAAACTAAACGTAAGCCTGTTAACAGTGTTGTATATAATATATTTTGTATATAGTGCACACTAAAAGGAAGCGGAGAGTCGTAATGAATTGTAATATGCATAAATACCTGCACAATATATGCTACAAGATACTTTTAACGATGTAATTTCGATTACATCTACAACTAGCAAATTTATATTTAAACGGTAAACAGTAAGCGACTAAAATGGACAAAGAAAATATAGTGTAGCTAATTAATTTTGCGGAGGTCCACCTCCCCACCCTCTTCCCTCCCCACCCCTTCTCCCCTCCCCCAAACACAGGCTGACAACGCACTTGCGACTCCCCTGGTGTTGCTAGTGTTTATGGACGGCGGTGATCACTTAAGATGAGGTGACCCGACTGTTCATTTGTCCCAATGATATAAAAAAAGTCTCGAATAAAAGTAGCGCTAAAAACCGGCTGCAAAAACTCCCCAATATACGTGGTTAAAGTTATGCGATAAACTTATGATTTTGCAAATTCTACCTCACCTGAATGATTAAAAGTTGTTTTTACAAGGACGCAAGCGACGCGATAGTATTCGAAATGAGTGCATAATCCAAAATTATGCACTCATTTTTGTGTGCCGGCTGTGAGACGTTAATTATGCATCTTGGGTTTTTGTATATCAATATTCTATTTCCTAACTTTTTGAGTCGAAACTAAACGTAAGCCTGTTAACAGTGTTGTATATAATATATTTTGTATATAGTGCACACTAAAAGGAAGCGGAGAGTCGTAATGAATTGTAATATGCATAAATACCTGCACAATATATGCTACAAGATATATCCCTTAGAAATAGACAAATAATACATAAGGAGGATCATAAATTTTAAGTACGCGTTCACTCAAAACTTACCGTAACTTCTAGTGATTTGACCGGTGGAATATCAGTCCGATGTGCTCAGATTCGAACACCAGCATTTACTAACGAATTTTTCTAAATACGCATAAATTTACTTATTTCAATCGGCTGACGGTGAAGGAAAACATCGGGAGGACACCTAAACCTGAGAAATGTTCTTCGAGTACCACTGCATCTGGGTCAAACAGAAGTGTCCATATATCAGAGCTTGAAATCGCCAATACGTGGACTGGCGTGGTGATTATGCCGATATCTTCCTTCGGGAAGAGGCTTATGGCCCTGCAGTCGATCTCTTATAGCTTTACGATGATACAAACTAAGACGTCTCATTGGGCTTTTAGTTTCGCAACCTTAGTCAAAAGAATAAAAAATAGAAAACTTCTTGCAGTCTATACGTGATTTAACGAGAAGCAACGAGAGCAGGTGGTTTTACGGTTTTAATGTATTGATATATAAAAACCTAAGAAGCACAATCTCTTTATAAGGTCGTAGAGCCATACTGAAGCTATTACTGGTTTCAGCATGAATGGGTCGGCTCGCCGAGATATACCACCCAACCCACAGAAAACCGACGTGAAGTAACTAACAGTGATTGCATTGTTGCATTTCGTTCTGTCAGTGAGAGCGCCGGAGGTCCACCTCCCCACCCTCTTCCCTCCCCACCCCTTCTCCCCTCCCCCAAACACAGGCTGACAACGCACTTGCGACTCCCCTGGTGTTGCTAGTGTTTATGGACGGCGGTGATCACTTAAGATCAGGTGACCCGACTGTTCATTTGTCCCAATGATATAAAAAAAGTCTCGAATAAAAGTAGCGCTAAAAACCGGCTGCAAAAACTCCCCAATATACGTGGTTAAAGTTATGCGATAAACTTATGATTTTGCAAATTCTACCTCACCTGAATGATTAAAAGTTGTTTTTACAAGGACGCAAGCGACGCGATACTATTCGAAATGAGTGCATAATCCAAAATTATGCACTCATTTTTGGTGTGCCGGCTGTGAGACGTTAATTATGCATCTTGGGTTTTTGTATATCAATATTCTATTTCCTAACTTTTTGAGTCGAAACTAAACGTAAGCCTGTTAACAGTGTTGTATATAATATATTTTGTATATAGTGCACACTAAAAGGAAGCGGAGAGTCGTAATGAATTGTAATATGCATAAATACCTGCACAATATATGCTACAAGATATATCCCTTAGAAATAGACAAATAATACATAAGGAGGATCATAAATTTTAAGTACGCGTTCACTCAAAACTTACCGTAACTACTAGTGATTTGACCGGTGGAATATCAGTCCGATGTGCTCAGATTCGAACACCAGCATTTACTAACGAATTTTTCTAAATACGCATAAATTTACTTATTTCAATCGGCTGACGGTGAAGGAAAACATCGGGAGGACACCTAAACCTGAGAAATGTTCTTCGAGTACCACTGCATCTGGGTCAAACAGAAGTGTCCATATATCAGAGCTTGAAATCGCCAATACGTGGACTGGCGTGGTGATTATGCCGATATCTTCCTTCGGGAAGAGGCTTATGGCCCTGCAGTCGATCTCTTATAGCTTTACGATGATACAAACTAAGACGTCTCATTGGGCTTTTAGTTTCGCAACCTTAGTCAAAAGAATAAAAAATAGAAAACTTCTTGCAGTCTATACGTGATTTAACGAGAAGCAACGAGAGCAGGTGGTTTTACGGTTTTAATGTAAAACAAATAGCTACACATAAGCACATATTTAGGCGGACGGCTTTTAGATTCGATTTGTACGTGACCCTTTATCTAGCTATTGTTGATCGAAGATTATATCAGAAGTTATTGTAATTTGAATGGCGGCTCGGGGTAGGAAAAAAAGATAAATAAATGGACTTAATACATTCAGATGATTTTATTAATTACTATTTTTTACATAGGGTTCCCTGCGGACAAAGTAACGGGTATAGCTAGTAATAAATAAATATGAAGTTGGCATGCCATACAGTAGCTTGAAAAATACCAAAGAATTAATTAACATAGTGTATTTCATTTAAATTTGTGACTCCATTCACTAATGATTGTCATTCATTTAGGATGATGACAAAATAATATCATGGCACTGGGAGTTGACCTCGGGACCTATCGGGTACCAGCCTCCTTTACAAGATGGACCTACGCTCGAATTAAAAGACTTGAAACAGCCCGGAAACTATACATTTAAGTTAACAGTTGAAGACTCGGATAATGTAAAAAATTCTACGACCGCAAACATAACGGTTTTAAATCACACTGATTACCCCCCGGAAGCAAATGCAGGTAAATATATTTTTTTTCATTACTAAATATATCCATCATCTTCTTCTTTGTCTATGCATATAATAGAGATGTAAACCTAACGTGTATATACTTTTTAGATTTTTGTAAAAAAAACTTGTTACAGGTGTCTAGAAATAAGTAATAAAATACATTTCTAGAACATTTCTATATGTTTTGATGAAAATGCATCACGGCTAGAGTACTGCGTTTATGATAAAACCTTTTTAAGAAAATCATAAAGCATATCTTTTAGTCATCATTCATTTAGTCATTAGTTATCATTTAGTCTATGTTTTATTAAAATCGGTTCTGTCTATCAAAAGTTATTGTAATTTTAAT